>JAQGAE010005919.1:0-10714 GCA_034696685.1 Julus scandinavius
CCAGCAGGTGGCAGCACGAGAATTCAAATTAACAGACATTTTTCAAACTTGTTTATTAATTTTAAAAAAATCTACCAACTCAAAGTGAAAAACGAAAAAGTGATACCATTGCTGGTTTATCAAGCTATTTTAAACAATTTTTATTTTTATTTAATTTCCTTTTGTTTGGCTGTAATTGTGTTTTAAAATTTCACCCATTGAAGGTGATAGGGTTATGATTCACCTTTTAGCTATTATCTTCGATTAGCCATTCATGACCAACTGGCAATGTGGTTATAGATAATATACTCAAATTGGAAAAATGGAATATAATTTAATACATTTGCTAATATAGAAATCTAGCACATAGCTAGCAGAGTTAGAGGTAAACTGCTAATCTAGACACTACAGCATCAAAACTTATCCAAACTTCCGCAAAAAATTGTTAACAAGTGCAATGACATCGAAAGGCTGATTCTGAAACAGAAATTGCTGGAAAACTATCAAGTTGTTCAAACTCGTTTCAGATATAAAAAAAACTCAAACAGAATTTGCAACTTCCTTTTAAAGGAAATGGATGAATGAGTTAGACAGCGTTGATGGCCGATGAAGTGATTTTCATTACTTTCACTGATCTGTTCAACTTCTTTGTATACACAACTTATTAGGATGCACACTAAACTAATTAATTTAATTTACAATTACAATTTCAATCGCAATTACAGTACTGTAGATGTATTCATTCGCCTTATAATAAATCAGGGTGTCCATTAATTTTGATGGAAAAAATTCAAGGATTTCAAGGCCCATCCCATACATTTTCAAGGACTGGAAAACGAGTCTAAAAAATGTTCCAATGAATTATTTAATTTTTTAAAATATTTTTATCAAACATTTTTCCTATTAACGAAAATTTCCTGATGTGGACAGGAAATTCAAGTAAACTGGTGTTTAACACGAATTTCTAGCAAAATTCCTTACTTTTCCAAGGTGACACGAATTCAAGCACTTTCCCGACTTTCAAGATCGTTTAACACCGATCGTTATTTACATTTATCGATAAATGCAAATAACTTTTACAAAAAAAAAGTTCAAATATGGATTTTTTTTGTTTCATGTAACATTGCAAGTTTAAAAATGATAAAATACAATGCAAATTTGGGAAATTTTAGTAAAATTTCTTATTTTCGGATTTCCGAGGTAGCACTGTCCACATTTTGTTTAACCCAGCTTAACACCCTAATAAATACTAGAATTTCTACAAAATAAGTTCAAATATGGATTTTTTTTGGTTTTATGTTACATTACAAGTTTAAAAATGATAAAACTCAAGTAAAATTGGTTGAAATGTTACTATAATTGATGGCGTTTTAGGTAATCCGAGTTAAAATTCCAAACATAAAGTTAAACCCTTGGAAAATTAAAGTTTGCACTTTAACTTAATAATGCAACTTATAAAATGAAACTATTCAAAAAGATGAAAAATGAAATTTTTAACAGGGGTAATAAATCTGGTTATACGGAGCTATAAATAATATAATGAAATTAATGACCTGTTTAACCAAACACTGGTTAGTTATACTACCTATTCAATCACTGAGTTTCCATATAAGAGATTTAATAATGAAAATTTGTACATTTTGGTGGTTTCCAAATTGCGGTCATTTCCCCCAATTTATGTGTTACAAGACAAGCCTTTAAAGGGTCGTTTTTTCATCAAAAAAGTAAACCACAAAAAAATGGAAAACCCAATTACACGCTTATTTTAAAAGCAGTCATAATAACACAACACATTTTCAGTGATGAAATAAATTTCGCTAATAAAACGACCGAATTTGACAATAAAGAAATGCAAAAAAACCAAAACTGTCTCCAGAAATGAAAATTACCTGATGTAGAAGTCGAAGATTGCCTTCTTGTAATAGCTCCAAAAACCTCCAAAGTGCCGGGAAAAAATCCAAAAGTGATGAAAACGAAACAGGTGAGCTTAACCGCAGAAACCATACTGAGCACAACAAGAGTAACCAAAACTTCCAATCAAATATCCAAATGTTCAGAAAAAAAAAATAGTTGCAAAAAATACAGCTGGATGTTCTCGTAAAATATTACCCAGCTTCTTACTTCACCATGGTGTAAGTTTGATAACTGGGATTAAAATTACCGTACAAAAATTCTAGAAAAATACTAATAGTTTTCAGAATATTCCTTAAAAATTCGAAGCACAAGATAACAAGATGGCGTTCAAATTAAGAAAATTTACGTTGAAAAATCCTGTGTAATTCCGTTGAAGTTTGTTCATGCGATGGCAATCCAGTAAAACGAAAACAAGCTTGTTGGGGAAAATGATTTGAAATTTCCCTTGCTCCACAGCTGGAGGCGAATGGCTGACCAAGATATTTGGGCAAGTAGAAAAAAAAAAGTTTTGGAAAAAACTAGGTTCGATAAAACGAGTAAGTGGCTGGCTGCTGGCCCGTCTAACGGTTAGCTCACCTGAATTGGATTTTTCAACCGGTTTTGGTGAAACTTTCTCAAAACGAATCTATTTCACATAGTAGAAATAAAAAACAGGACTTGTTTTACTTTTAAATAACCTAACGCATCACTAGATCCCCAGTCGCCATTGGCGCTTGCCTGTAGCACGTGACCTGCATCACGTGACGTCACGTGAAATTTTAAGAATGCGGTCTCCCATAGCTGCGGTTATTTGATCGTGCCTACCAATTGTTCATTTCCTCGGTCAACCTTTAACCTTTGTAAACCTGAGGTGCATATACTGTACGTACTTGTATTTGAAAAGAAACTAAAAAAAACACCACCCAATTCCATAGTTTGTGGATACGTTCTAAAAATTGTTCAAATCTTAAACTTGGCATATCAAATTGTTGAATTTTTATACATTGTTGCATTTTATTCCTTAAATGTGCATAAATGAATTTCTAAATATTATAATATATAAAGACAAAACTGAAACAATGAGTACAATTCAATTCAACTCAACATTCATCAACATGTTGCTGAATTCTGCGGTGTCTCCACCAAAAGTTGACAGAAAAACTGAACAAATGTGTCCAGTTTATGGCGCTTTTACCAAGCGTCTTACCAAGCATTCAGGTCCGCATCTGAGCACATGGCTGAGCATGCGCAGAAATCTGGCAACATTTTGATTCTTTGGTCTGGACTGCCTCCCAAAGGAGCGTATGCACCGAAAGAAACATTAAGACACATTAAGACTTTGATGTGTCCAGAAGTGTTTGTGAAACATGTGTCCAAAATGGCCACAAATGAAACATACACATGCTACTTTGTTGTGTCCAGAAGTGTTTGTGAAACATGTGTCAAAAACGGCCATTTTCTGACACATTCTGATGTTTCCTGATGTGTTGTAGCAATCGCTCGAGAGGCGGTCCGAATCAAAGGAAAAAATGTGTCCTGGTTAAGGCGCTTTTACCAACGCCTGTACAAGATGACGTGGCGAATCGCAACACGTGTTTTAATTTTGAAACGCCGTCTGCGAAACTGAAAACAGTTGTTAAAATCGCCATGAAATACAGATGTTGACAAAAACGCTGTACCTGCCAATATTAAATTCCCCCTTGTTTCACGAAATGTGTCTTAGGTTCTTAGGTGCGTACACCCGTGTGTTTTTGGGGTTTTTTTACTCGTGAATTGGAACACATGTTTTGAAAAAAACATGCTGGAAACTTTGTTTCAGTGTTTCTTGTGTATGTTTCGTCTGGTGGATACCGATCTCAAGCGATCGGCGAAATGTTGCTGAAACTGTGGTTCTGGCAACAAGAAAACGTTATAAGTTTGCTCAAACATCATAGTATAGGAAAACTTATTCATTTTGTGTTTCAGCAAACTATGTTGCCTCAACATTGTTGCCCCATGTTGCCTGGGGTGGAGAATCAAAAAAATAAGAAAAACCTGAAATGCCCATTGAATTTCAAATTGGACCTCTTGGTCAAAATACGTAATTTTCCAAGTAAACTGTACTTTCAGTTCCACTTAGGGTGTGTGTTACAAAAAATGAGGTCAAAACCTGCGCTTCTTTTATGTTCAGCTTCCGAGGTTAGATAAAAGAAGTTGGAAGATTCAAAATGTATGAAAGGAAGGACTTGAAAACCCTGGAGAAATTTATGGCAAGCACACGCACCTCAATCAAAAGTAGCAATTCACGTGTCAAAGTTGGATTCCAACTGTTTGTGACAACGCTCAATATATAAAAAACGAGAACAAGTTATGCATGTCAACACACTAATAAAAAAAATGTTGTGTAAAGAAATGCTAGTTTTCTGCATTTAGTTCATCAGGTTATTTTACTTGTACATAACAATTCCTGCCATATTTAAATGTAAGAATTTGATATACAGATGCTAAAAACGCGTTGTAGTATGACAATTACAGGAATGCAAATTTGCTAAACGATGGCATATTTTACCGATTTTTGAGTTAAATTGTACAACATCTTGTTCTAGTCTAATGCCTTGTTTAAACTAGCCCAAAAGTCTTCTGAAACATATTTGCGAAATATATGTTACTTTAATGTCAAAATTGATATACAGGTTGTATGTGCCAGTGACACTTGAGTCATAAAAAGGTAGAACCCAATAAAAAAAAATTACAACTTCCTGAAAAATGCTTCGATTTAAATCAAATTTGGCACTTACATAGAACAATAGTGTAAGAACAAAAAACTTTTTCTGGACATGCGACAAATCTCGGAGTTTTTCATTTCTCAGCAAAACCCGCTCACCATGCTCGAGACGCCACAGTTCATCAAACTTGACCACTGGCCACCACACAGTCAGGGCTTGAATCCAGTGTGCTACAAAATTTGGGGAGTTCTCCATGAAAAGGTTTACAAATCGAAGGTTAATAACATGGAAGACTTGGAACTACGAATTAAGAAAACTTGGATTGAACTCGACCAGCTTAAAACCGATTCGTCAATCAAAGAATGGCGCGTTAGACTCCTGGTTTGTGTAAAGGCCACCGGAGAATATTTTGAGCACATTTTATAATTCATTTTTGTTAAGACACTATTGTTTTATGTAAGTGCCAAATTGCATTTAAATTGAAGCATTTTTCACGAAGTTGTGATTTTTTTTTATTGGGTTCTACTTTTTTATGACTCACAGTGTATATGTCATTTCCCATCTTGGGAATCAATGCTCAAATAGACCTTTTTGATATATTTAGTAAACGATTTTCAAATTGCTACTGGCTTAACTTAATTTACAACAAACAACATTATCACAACATCCATCCATATCTTGGATAAGGAATTTTAAATATTAAATTAAGTCTAATTATAAAGTTTTAACATTAGGGGTTGTCTCATTAGTGTGTAAAAATTTCATTTAACAATTAAAATAAACGTTCAATCAAGGTCTATTTCGTGCTAAGGCCCCCACAATGCCCTTAAACCTACATTTTACTTTTTTTTTTGTATACCTGTGATTCTCAAAAACCTCAAATTTCATATTTTGAAAAGATAATAATGACAAAAAAATTCTGTTTAATTTATATAGGTTATAAAATGAAAAATTCTAAAGACCCCCCAAATATAATATTATTTCAACACACTTTTTTTAATGTAAATTGCAACAGTTTTACAATTTCATATTAATGGTTCAAAAAACTGAAAATATTTTCAATATTCTAGGCAACTAAATTCACAAAACCTACACAGTGTTGTTACTCGAAAATGTGCAAGTTCTGTATAAGGTCATGGTTTAATGATGCATAATTTCCCCTTATTGTATTTAAGAACACGACCACACGATTGCACGGCAATTACCATTCTCATTATGATTAAAAATATTATTCTTTGATAATTTGGGGCTGTTCTTAATCCTAACCCAGATTCCATTAGGAGGAGGGTGGGTGAAACTTTTGTGGCACCTCCTTACAATATTCCAAACACAACAATAACAGAAAAAGACTGAATTTTCTCTTACAAATATTTCCCAAATTGTAATCAGATAAATAAAAGTTACAAGTGGCAACGATACCATATCCAGGGCATGTTATTGTCACCAACTAACAATAAGGGACAAAAAAAGGTGAATTTTGCTATTTAACCACAAATGGCCAGAATTGACCACCTGTATACGCAACGAGTGAACCATGAGACATGTTTTATGCCATTTAAGTATTTCACGATTTCCTCGAATGCCAAGTAAAACGTGATTATCATGTTAAACTGGCTTTAATAGTGCAATTTCGATTAAACTAGAAGTGGAGCGAACAAACCTCGCAAAATACCAAAGGGGGAAATTGATTCGCAAAGCCAAGGTGACCCTTCCAAATTTGATTGGATAATAGAGGTCCATGAAGAATTGGTAGGGCGTTGGCCATTCTTGAAGCAGGCGATTTTGTAGAAAGCTTACTTGTTGAAAATTGTCACCTAATTTTCCCCTTGGGGAATCAAAGAATTTTTATTCAGAACCTAGCTCCTTGGTCCTTTCTGCACAATTACCTGTTGCAATAGAACCTGTCTAAATGCATACGCTTGGGACCGGTGAAAAATATGCTTTTAGACAGGTTTATTTATATACACTGGCCCCAAGTCGGGATTAGCACATTTTATGCTTTTAGAGAGGCTTTGTTCAGCATTGATACCGTCTTCCAATACTTTGGTCAGCATCGATACCTTCTTCCAATACTTTTGTCAGAATCGATACCTTCTTCCAATACTTTGGTCAAAATCGATACCTTCTTCCAATACTCTGGTCGGTATTGATACCTTCTTCCAATACTTTGGTCAGCATCGATGCCTTCTTCCAATGCTTTGGCCAGCATCGATGGCTTCTTCCAATACTTTGGCCAGCATCGATACCTTCCTCCAATACTTTGGCCAGCATCGATACCTTCCTCCAATACTTTGGTCAGAATCGATACCTTCTTCCAATACTTTTGTCAGTATTGATACCTTATTCCAATACTTTGGTCACTATCGATACTTTCTTCCAATACATTGGTCAGCATCGATACCTTCTTCCAATGCTTTCATCCGTATCGATACCTTCTTCCAATACTTTGGTCAGAATCGATACCTTTTTCCAATACTTTGGTCAGCATTGATACCTTCTCCCAATACTTTGGTCAGCATCGATACCTTCTTCCAATACTTTGGTCAGTATTGATACCTTCTTCCAATACTTTGGTCAGTATTGATACCTTCTTCCAATACTTTGGTCACATCGATACCTTAATTCTTCCAATACTTTGGTCAGCATCGATACCTTAATTCTTCCAATACTTTGGTCACTATCGATACTTTTTTCCAATACTTTGGTAAGTATCGATGCCTTGACTAGATACCGATTTAGATATTTTGACTGATACTGATATTCCTACCTGTTGGTTCTTCTTTTGGAAATTGAGCACAAAAGCAGCCATCCTTAAAAGTTATTCTGTATTATTTGCATACTAAATGATGTCGAGTATCAATAAAATAAATAGCGGACACAAAACCAATTTGCATCTTAGGAATGTTGAAAAAGAGTCAAGGAAGGTGACATAAAAACCTCTATCGAGATATGCAAACAGGTACATCCCTATTCCAAAGTTTGATTCCTTGGCAGTAAAAGTACTTTATGTAAAAACTTAAATGCCTACATTAGGTCAAGGGTCACTTATGCGACGCTACAAAGTCTCGACTCCATCACGTTTAATGTTCAAACCAGACTATAGATGACTCTCCCAGAACTCAAGTTTTTATTATATTGTATATTTAAAAAAAAATTCTTCGAGAATGTCTACTTTTTGTACATTATGCCAATATTTGCAAATTTATTTAATATTGATTATACTGCTTTCTTGAAAATATTTGCTCAAACAGGCTTTTTTTGCAATTTTAATCTACATAAACAAAACAATGTACTGTACATAAATGTCCCTAGACTACTTTTTAAAAAACTAGAATTTTCGGGTATTTTCATTAAAGAAAACAGGGCGGTAATGTGAACGTGAAGTCAGCACCAAATTAGCATTTGTGTTCGAAGGTTATAGCGCTCCAAAGTCGTTTTGAGGTGCTTGCGTGAGGTTACTCATACCGTTATTGGGTACTCTAATTCGGACCCAGCACGCTACTGTAATGAAATGCGTACATGTATATCGCACTGACTGTCATGATTTATTTAATGGCTGGCAGTACAAAAAAACTGCTAAAAACTGGTTGAGGCGTACTTGAACTCCCTGCCCATATTGCTGGCATCACCTTGAGAAATGCTAATGTGTGCATATTTCCATCAAAAACAAGGAGGATGTTTAAAGATTTTTTTGGATGAAATTCCAACAAAAACTAGAATGTTAATCATAAAATGTGGAATTTGCATATTTTCATCATAGAGGATTTCACTTTTTTACTTCAATACCGCATCTTTAGCATGCTCGTTAGTGCTATTCAATTCGATGAATTTACAACTTATGTTAAATGAAGGTTACTTTTGTTACAAATGCTAATAGTACAATAACTGAACTTTGTTTCTAATACAAACTAATCCAATGTTTGGTTTGCAAAGAAGGTAAAAATACACGAATGTAGCACGAGGCTATAGCATAGTTAGGAAACCACTATGCCCTTTCAAGTTGTCATTGAAATTCAACTGATTGTTATTTGTTTGTGGAATTTCATTTTAAGATGCTCAAAAGAACAGAAATGAGATGGAAAGTAAACATGGCCCGGTTTTTAAGAGAAATTATGTACACTGTACCTGCTATAGAAGCAACGCCCTTTTTATCAGCACCCCCTGGTGGCATTTGTATGGACTTTGAACATGGCATTTCCAATATGGCCGCGCCCGTTCTCTTTAAAAGCAGCCATTTTTTTGCCACATTTCTAACAATCAGTAAATGATGATCTGCCCATGGTGTATTGATCTGGGGCCATTCAAAAAGGACGTCCTCAAGAGGGGGTGGGAATCTGCTGGCATGTGGGCACCATGTAGACAGGGGAGGGGAGAGGGGGGCAATGAACATCGAATTTCCAATATGGCCGCGCCCTTTTTCTTTAAAATCAGCTTTTGTCACATTTCTAACATGCGATAAATGAATATCTGCACATGGTGTATTGCTTTGGGGTCATTCAAAAAGAACGTCCTCAAGAAGGGGTGGGAATCTTCTGGCATGTGGACACCATGTAGACAGGAAGTGGGGGAGGGGTGACAGCGATAATGGACGTCCACTAATGATGATATTTTTCAGTTTTGGGATTTTCTTTTAATTGAGTTTTAAAGGTACTAAGTGAAAGGTGAAAGGTGAAATGTGAAATGGACACCAGAAGAAATGTGTCCTCAGTCCCAAATGTACTCGAATTTTTAAAACTTCGGGAAAAGTCGGGAATTATGCCTAAATCTGTATTAAATATTAATTTAATGCTGGAATTTTCCTTCTAGGTCAGGAAACTTCCGTTAATCATGAAAAATCTGGAAAAATGTCGAGATCGTGGAATTGGTAGAGAGGCAGGTGCTTGGAAATTTATAGGATATGGGCCTTCGTATGTTCAAACAAATTTGCTGGACACCCTACTTTTCAAAAATATTAAGGATGTGGGGGGAAAGGAGGGTCTTAACCAAAATGGACACCAGGGGGTAGCGGGAAGTCAACTTTTTAAGGAATTTGGGGAACGTTCTTTTTGAATGACCCCTTTCTGCAATCCAACAAATAAAAGATGGCCGCCGCTGGAGTGCAAGGGTGCGGCCATGTTGGAAATACTATGATCAAGGGTGGCTGAACCAGAATAAGCACGTTAATTAAGCTAAAGACCCAATCCTCCAAACATATCTTTGAAAATTAAACATAATGTTGCGAGCAATTGTAACAATTTCCATGTTTTCACTGTATTTCTCAAATGAAGGTGTTGTGAGATAAAACATGTAGTGTGTTTCTGATCTGAAGATTATTAGAGTTGTCCTTCAGTAATGAAAGTTTACAACTAATGCACGGAGTTTATGTATATCAGTTAATAAAAATTTGAATTTTTTCATCACAAACAAAACTGAATTTCCTTGGGGGGGAATTAGATATGGCACGGTGCTCGTGAACCAATAATTAAGTTAACATTTAAAACAAAATATTACTTTTACCTTGCTTGAAGCATATTTCTTGTTGGGCGTGTTGCCCCACCACATCCGCCTTCCAATCCTGATGCTCCTACGGTACTGCACCTATGCCAGGACAAGAGGCGTCCAACTTGAATCCCAGCATCCTCGTCTGGAATCCCAAATCGCACAAGAGTGACCTTTGACCCTCGTCCTAGATATACTCTACTTGTTCTGACCACATTTTGCCTCACCCTAAATGCAATTAGAATACTTCATGAGAATGGGGCATTGGCTTCATATAGTCGCTTCCTGGTGAAGGGAAGCCATTTTTTTTGCCCAATTTGTGTCCTTGTAAAAATAGTTACGTTAGTAATAAATTAAACATCCCGCTGCTTTTGCTCTAATTTAAAGTGATCGTGAAACACAATTTAAAAATGTAAACTATTTCAATGCCAGGTGGCACCCTGTTAACTAATTGCACAATCACACGTTGCAATAGCGGTATTTTTCACCACTTTTCAGGAGCTTGACCAATAAAATTTCATAAAGCCGGGTCTCCACCAAGACGTACATACACGTTTTTTTTACAAACATATGCAAAAAAGGTTGCCCTCCGGGTTTGTTTCAGCCGCCATTTTGTAAATATATGTAAATATCAAAATTGTACAGCTATTAAAGACATT
>JAQGAE010005920.1:0-10713 GCA_034696685.1 Julus scandinavius
TTAAACAGCGTCGTGTAACTTTCACTACTTCTTCTAGGCTTCTAATTTACACTTGGTACACAAGTAGAAAAAGATAACATTTTATACAAAATGTACCTCATTTAGCAGACGCCGAGCGCAGAATAGCACAGAAAGAGCAAGAATGCAGAGAGATATCTTGAAATAGGCGGCGCTGCGAGCTTATGTCAGAAAAAAGGCAACATAGAAATGTGTAGGGTGTTTCCGTAACATAGCATAGCGAAACATAGGCAACATATCGTAACGAAACGTTCAAATGTGTAGGGGCCTTCAGTTGGATGCAACTGTAAAAATTCATAGTCGGACTTTTTTTATGGTAGCTGAAGTTGAATCGAAGTCTATTTACCTTTTTTTTAAGGTCGTTTGAAAGTTTTATTTTTTTTTTGTTATTTTCAGAGCGTTGCCCTTTGACCTTTCATCGAAGGGCACCTTGGATACTTTGGGTACCTTTTTCGGTGGATTTGTATATGGCGTGATTGATAATGATAAGGATGATGATGATGATGATGATGTGTTTAATTACTCTGTTTAATTGCATCCGGGATGAGAAATTAGGATTTCTTTGAAGTCACATTTTGGCTTTTTTTTATAATCGAGGTTATACCCATTCAATTAAAATAATCACAACATTATAATTACCCTTTTATTGCCAAAATAAGAGGTGTGACGTCACAACTATTAAAATCAATATCCTCAAACATGTTTCAACATGTCTTTCCTGTGTATTCAAATTTTCTACACATAGGGAAAACATGTTCAATCATTTTTAACACGTTTTACCCATTTTTTCAATTTTTTATTTTTTCTAAAATCGTGTTTAAACATGTATTTAATCAGCTTTTCACATTTTGATGTTAGTAGGGGAAAACATGTTTAGACATGTATAATTCTTTAGATTTTCGTATTTTTCTTGAAGTGGTGAAAACATGTTCAGACATGGTTTAACATGGTTCATCTATTTCTTCAAATTTTCAAATGTTTCTAAAAACTTGTTCTTAACATGTTATATCTATTTCATCAAATTATTAAATTTTCTCAGAGCTTGAAAAACATGTTTTCACTCGTCTAACTGATATCTATAAATTTTCAACATGTTCTACTCGTAGGGATACATGTTTTTAACACGTTTTTCATATATAGTTTTTGGTTAGTTGGAAACATGTACTTTAATAGTAATATATTAAAAACAATGAATAAGTTTCATTTAATTATTTTGTTGAAATATCTTGATAAATATTTCCAAATCGTGATTTTGTTGTAAAACAGAAATTGTAAAAAATAAACTTTTTTAAGATTTTTTGAGTTGAAATATTTGACACAAATCCGTTTTAAATTTGTATTTGGATCACGAAATGTTGTTTAAGAGGGAGGTCAAGGACTAAAAAGTTGCCAAAAATTCGTCCCATTTTTTCCACTCCCACGACAAAATAAAATCCCTGCTGAGTATTTTTCTACTTTCGCATTCTTTCGCTATTTTGTCATCATTTTTAGACAACTCCCATTTTCAACAAAGTTTTACATCAACTTAATGTCTCACATTTTTGCACTAAATTTATGTTTCAAACGCAATTATAGTGAATTTTAGGACTAGTTTTATACATTTCTATTTCATTTT
Organism: Julus scandinavius; assembly: GCA_034696685.1. Lineage (NCBI taxonomy): Eukaryota > Metazoa > Arthropoda > Diplopoda > Julida > Julidae > Julus > Julus scandinavius. Next base: position 1,634 of record JAQGAE010005920.1, read on the forward strand.
ACGTGTTGAAGTTTTAAAAGTTTAAACTTGTCTTAACTTGTCTAAAATGTGCACTAATTTTATGTTTAAAAACATCAAATGTTTCATTTTATCAACAATTTTTGATTTTTTCCAAAAAAATGTTGTAGAAATTACAAAATTTTAGAAATAATTCTTTTTGTGTAAAATGTGTGTTTCAAAAACATGTGATTTGTTTTCAAATTTTGCAAAACGTGACTACTTCGATGAAAATTTTGTTCTTTAGCTTTTTTATTTATCAATATTTCTCTTAAATCTTGTAGAAATTGTGAAATCTTTCCTCTTCTACATAACAGGCAATATTAAGAACTAAAATTCTCCAAAAATGTTCAAAAAGTTTTACTTTTATGAACATTTTTCCAAAAATTGATTTTTAGCTTTATTATTTATCACTATTTCTGAAAAATTTGTAGAAATTGTGCAAAACGTTTATCATTTTTACCAAATGCAATATCCTTGACTAAAATTCTCAAAAAACTTGCAAAAAAAAATAACTACATTTCTGAACATTTTTCACAAAATTTTGATTTTTAGCTTTATTATTTCTCAATATTTCTATAAAAACTTGTAGAAATTATGCTAAACTTTAATCTCGTATATTCCGTGCAATATCCAAGACTAAAATTTCCAAAAATTTGCACACAAAAATTGCTTTAAAAACCGTCCTAAAATGGACAAACCAATATTTTTAATTTTCGTCCACCCTGTATACGTGTTAGCGAGTAGAGGATAGCGTAATAAAATAGAAAGCGGGCCTCGTTTAGAGGCTAAGTCGGCCATTTTGTTTGCGTCTGTTGCCATGACGACGGCGTTCGATAATGACAACAGTGCTCGCACGTGCGGCTGTCGGCTCGAATAGAACACAGGGTCGCGCGCCGTGACGTCATGTTCTAGAATGCGAACGTTCCAAAAGAAAAGCCGCCATTGTTAAAATACGGATCCATTGAGGTGAGGAAAATGCATTTTTAACATGTTTAAAACGTGTCAATTTCATGTTTTTTTTCTCCTATTTTAAAGGTCGAGATGGACGACGAAGCAGTGGACAGGATTTTCGCTGGAAAACTCGACAATTTGCCGCCTGTCAGCTCAAAAATTGTCAGGATTTTCACCAGTTCTACCTTCACAGGTTAGTCTTAATTCATTCATGCTACCAATTTCAGTGAAATTTCATAATCTGTAGCTTAGATTTTCGAGAAATTTCATTCTGAAACGACTTTCCTAAAAAATCCGGTAAAAAAGCTAGAATTTCATGGCTAACGACTTAGTTTTTAGACATGTGGATTTGTGGTCGTATTATGTGTCTGGACCCATTACCCGAAGCTTATATGAGCCCTTAAGATATGGTCCTTGCTTTTGTGTTCTTAATAAGCAGCTGGTTGTGGCCCTAGGATCAAATGGTCTCATTATCCAGATTGAACTAAAGCCCCATTAACTAAAGCTTAAATGAGTCCTTAGGATATGTTCCTTTCTCCTTTGCTCCTAATTAGCAACTGGCTGTGGCCTATTAGGACCAAATATTCCCATTTTCCAGATTGAACTATAGATATTTCCACGTAAACATTGTTACATAATGGCCCCATTAACAGAACATGTTGTTTTTCTTTTAGATACATCGACGGAAAGAAATACTTTGATGGAAGAAGTTTATCCGAAATTAAAAGAATATTGCCGAGAAAAACACGGTCTTGAATTTCAGGTAATTTTTTGCGAAATCCATTAATTTAATGATCTTTTCATTTGTGGGGCCATTAATTGCTAGGGCCGTTTATAGAAAAGCATTTATAGGGCCAGAAATAGTAAGTGCTTTTTTTCCAAATATCCGCATAGAAGGCGTGGTGTGGTTTTTTTGTGTGTGATAAATGATCTTTTGTTTTCCAACCTTGACCTTTTACTGTTTTTTTTTTTTTTTTTTTTTTTTCGTTGTTTTTTGTTGTTATTGTTTTTTATGTGTTTTTCTCCCCTATTAACACACATTTCGTGATTATCGATTTGTTCTGCCGCGCATCGAAATCATATAGCAATTTAATACGCTCTAGCTATCAAAATATTGCGCAACTTTTTTTATTGATTTCGATAATTGTGACGTACTAGCAAAATAATAAGGTTGTGACGTCACGGTCTCGTGCCGTTCTTCATCCGATGCACGCGCTTTTTTGGAATTCCACGTGTTCTTTTGTTTTGAAATGCTATAAAAATTTGAATTCAGTTGAGTTCAGCTTCTCTTCACTCCTCGATGTTTAAATAAATAGTTGTCGTGAATACACAGTTTATTTGGTAAGTTATTCAACGATAAAGTTGCACGTGAACTATTTATTTAAACATCAACGAGTGAAGAGAAGCTGAACTCAACTTAATTCCAAATTTTATACAATTTCAAAACAAAAGAACAAATGGAATTCTCGCGAGATTAAGAACAAGCGCGTGCACGAGATCGAAACCGAGCACGTGCACTAGATTAAGAACGGCACGCGACTGTGACGTCACGAGGCTTTTGAAGCATATTTTGCATTATTTTTGTGAAATTACAATTGAAATTTCTTTTGAATTTAGTGGTAATTTAATTTTTGATAACATTGCAATCCTAAATTTATCCAAATTTTTGTCCAAAAAATTGTCATTATGTTTTAAAAAATTGAAATTTGTATAAAAATGTGATCTTTTTTTTGTTTTCTTGAAAAAGTACAGCTATCCTAAATTGAAATTTGTCGAAAAATTGTCTTTATTTTTGAGAAATAGTGTTAATTTTTTAACGCTTTTGCGGGTTTTATTTTTGGAAAATTTGAAATATTTAAAAAGTGATTATTTTTGAGAAATCGCTGTCCTAAATTTAAAATTTCTATAAAACATGTCATTATTTTTGAGAAATAATTAAAATAACTATGTTTTAATTTGTAAAAAAACCCCCTAAAAATGTGATTTTTGTGTTGATTTTGTGAACTTGTGTTTGATTAGGTGGTTGACATGCGTTGGGGCGTCCGCGACGAAGCCACCGATGACCACATGACCACCGAACTTTGCATGAAGGAAATCGACAACTGTCAGCGTCTGTCCATGGGACCCAACTTTGTGGTAAAAACGTGTAAAAAGCAAATATATATTTTTTGTGTGCGTGTTTTTGGCCAACTTTTTTGTCTTTGTCCAGGTTTTCCTGGGGCAGAAGTACGGCTATCGGCCCATTCCTACGTACATCCTGTCGTCGGAGCTGGCGTTAATGCGAGAGGCCCTTTTGACCACCAACACGGACGTCGCTCTGCTGGACAAGTGGTACAAGAAGGACGCCAACGAAGTCCCGCCCCTCAGCATCCTCCAGCCCATTAGCTCCATTTTGGTCAACTTTAACAATAAGGTCAATTAATTCACTATGCTGGATTATAGGGCTTATAAAGCCTAAAAGGTCAAAGGGCGGTGAAAAATGGGGGAGAATTAGTGATTTTAGGGCGTTTTTAAATGTGCGATTGGGTCCTCGAAAAATATTGATAACTTAACGGTCCATCAAGTAATTGACTATGGAGAAACCCACGAAAAATAGTGTGTTAGAATCAATGGTAAGGGGTTAAAGCAGAGGGTCAAAGGTCAAAAATAATGATTTTAGGCCATTTTTACTGGGTTTTTTTAAAGGTGATTGGGTCCTTAGAAACTAATGAAAATTTAACGGTCCATTAAGTAATCGACTATAGTGCAACCCACAAACAATATGGCGAGGAGTTAAAGCAAAGGGTCAAAGGTCAGTGAAAAAATGGTGAAAAACTGTGATTTTAGGGGCATTTTCAAAGGTGATTGGGTCCTTAGAAACTAACGAAAATTTAAAGGTGCATTAAGAAATTATTCATGGTGCAACCCACAAAAAATTGTCTATTATAATCAATGGCAAGGAGTTAAATCAGGGGGTCAAAGGTCATTAAAAAATTCCTAAATTTAGTGTACTTTCGTTGGCTCTTTTACAGACGGGTCCTTAGAAAGTAGTGTAAATTTCCTAAATTTCATGTTGTAAATTTGACAATTTCTTTGAAATTTCAGCGAGTTCCAAAATTGCAAGCGCAGGACCAAGCCACCTGGTGGGACACCCTGGCAAAAATGCAAAAGCTGTTACGCAAAGCGGCCCTTTTGCTTTTCAACGAGAACAAGATGGACAAAAACGCGATGCACAACTACTTCATGTCCGGTATCGTAAATTATTTGAGTTGATGTGTAAGTTGGCCCTAACCCGATAAAGGACCATTGTCTTTTTCTTCTTCTTTGACCAGTGACGGAGCGCGAAGTGATCCGCGGCGTCCTCAACGTGAAGAACACCAAGAACCACGTGCTGGCCTACGTCCGCTACATCAACAACATCAATCTGGCGAACCTGAAGTCGGCCTCCAAATTCATCGACATCATCAACAGGACCGTGGACACGGAAGCCTGCGAGCTCTTGGCGGATCTCAGAGACAGCCGGCTGCAGGCCAAGATAGAGGCCTCCAATCTGTGCAAGTACGTGTCCGCTACGGGTGCCTCGCGCGAGGGCGGTGATCCCACATCTTCCGCTAACCCGTATCTCGATTGGTTTCTTCCCCGCTACAGGTTCACGGTGGAGTGGATCGGCAAGGAAGGCGTTGACTTTGACACGCACAAGGAATACATCCAGCAGTTCATCGTCCACTTCTACAAGAACATCACGAAGCTGGTCGACCGTGCTATGCGCAAGGAAGACTCTAGCCCGCAAGGTCAGATAGTCACGGAGATCCTGCAACACCTCCACGCGTGCAACAACTCCGTCAAGGTCTTTCACGGAAGGCTGGAGGAGCTGGAGCGGCTGCGGGAGTACGTGGCGGGAGATTCGGACAAGCCGTTCCTCCTCTACGGCACCGGAGGATGCGGCAAGACGTCCATGGTGGCCAAGGCGGCGAGCCTGGCGGTCGGCGGATGGCTGCCCAAAGCCAAACCCGTGCTCATACTCAGGTACATCGGCACGACTCCGGACAGCTCGGCTCTGGGTCCTCTGCTGACCACGATGTGCAAGCAGATGGCCTACAACTACATGCTGCCCATGGAGGGCATCCCGGAGGACCTCGTGCCGCTCACCGCCCACTTCAAGACTCTCATCCAGCACGCCAGCGCCGAACAGCCGCTCATGATCTTCCTGGATTCCGTGGACCAGATCTCGGGGGTGGAGGAATCCAACAAGGTCTCTTGGATACCCGTAGCGCTGCCGCCTAACGTCAAGTTCATCGTCTCTTGCAACGAAGATGCCGCCGGCGGAGGACAGAGCGGTCAAGGTACGGGATTGGCATTCCGGATTATTGTCAGAGTTGCCGTTTATCGTGGTTTTTTTTTGTTTCTCTCGGTTAGCCAACCGCGATCTGGTGACTCTGCGGAAGATGATCGACTGCGAGGACCACTACCTGGAGATCACGCCGCTGGGCGAGGAATTGGCCACGGAGGTGATCAAGATGTGGATGGAGGCGGCGCACCGCGATCTCAACAACTACCAGTGGCGGTTGGTGCAGAACGTGATCGCCAAGTGCACGCTGCCCATCTTCGTGAAGCTCGTCTTCGCGGAGATCTGCCGCTGGAAGTCTTTCTCGCGGCCGCAGGAGACTCAGCTGGCGGCGACCGTCAACGACAGCATCATGAAGCTCTTTGACCGCATCGAACTGCAGCACGGCAAGCTCCTCGTCTTCCACGCCCTCGCGTACATCACGGCGGCAAAGAGCGGACTCAGCGAGTCGGAGCTGGAGGACCTCATTTCGTTGGACGATAAGGTCGTGGACGTTGGCCGCGGCAGAAGTTGTTTCGAAGTCCCTTGACTAACGGTTTCTTCTTTTTTTCGATTAGGTGTTGGACGACGTGTACCAGTACCACTTGCCGCCGGTGCGCCGCATCCCGCCGTTGCTGTGGACCCGCATCCGCAACGATCTTCCCAACTATCTGTCGGAGCGCGAGGCGGACGGAGTCAGCGTCATGAACTGGTACCACCGGCAGTTCCGCGACGCCGCCCGCGAACGCTACTTCAAGAACCTGAACATGGCCTACTACTTCCACTCCAACATAGCGGACTACTTCTCGGGGACTTGGGGCGGCGGCGTGCCCAAGCCGTTCCGCTTCACGGAGGTCCAGCGCCACCGCTTCGGGCTCACCGAGAAAGAGGGAGAGGCGGACCGCAAAGTGCCGCCGCAGCCGCTCGTCTTCCAGAGCAAGGACGGCAAGGTGGCCCGCTACAACCTGCGCAAGTTCGGGGAGCTGCCGTTCCACCTGGTGCGCTCGCGGCGCTTCGACGACCTCTACGACAACGTGCTCTTCAACTACGAGTGGCTGCACGCCAAGCTCAGGAGCTGCCCGCTGGCCGCCGTCTTGGGGGACTTTGAGGACGCCTACGTCCACTGCGAAGACGCGGAGGCCAAGCGGGAAATCCTCCTGGTGGCCGATGCGATGCGGCTCGGAGGCGCCATCATCAGCGAGCACGCGGACATGCTGGCGCCGCAACTCATCGGAAGGCTGCTTCCGGAGACTTCCAACAACAAACACGTCCGCAGCCTCCTCGCCCAGTGCGACAGCCTCGGACCGCAGCATTGCGCCCTTCTTCCCGCTTACCACGTGCTTCACACCCCCGGAGGACCCCTGAAGTACTCGCTGGAGGGACACAGCTTCGCGGTCTTCGCCTTCTGCCTGACTTCCGACAGGCGCTACGTCATGTCCGTGTCCAACCGCTTCATCATGTGGGACCTGTCCACCAGCGACATCACCCGCAACATCGACCCGCGCATCGAGGGAATCATGCAGACCCTGGTGGTCAGCCCGGAGAACCGCAGGGCGGCGAGCTACACCAGCAGCAACCAGGTGGCGCTGTTCAACGTGCTGACCGGAGAGTCGCGGCTGATGGACGGGGCGCTGGAGGAGCCGTCGGAAGCCGTGCAGGGGGTCAGCCTCACCGACGGACATCTGGCGGTGTGGGGACAGGGCGGCTGGAGCCTCTACGACATCAACTGCAAGCTCGTGGAACGGCACAAGGCCCCTTCCGGAAAGTCCATCCTGTCCGTGGAGCTGGCGGGACCGGACACCTACGACGTTGTCTTCCGAGGCAACTCTGGAAGCGGCGATCAGGAGAATGGAGGAGGCGATATGTGGCTCCGGAGCAGAGTCGACGGCACGGACCGCGAGGACCTCGCCTTTCACGGAGTCATGGTGAAGAACGGACAGGGAGACGTAGTCTATGTCACGTGCCGTAGAAAGGGCGGCGAGTATGCCCTAACCGCATTCCGGCGCCGCGGCTCTTGCTGGGAAGCCGCCGGAGACGTGGGCGAGACCGAAGAGGCCGTCCTGCAGTTGCGGCTGTGGGAGGACTACGGACTTGTGGTGGCCACCCTCATGATGGGCTTCAAGATCTGGAAGACGGAAGGCTGCGGCAAAGAGGACATCGGCGGCGGCAACGGTGAGCCGCCTTCCGTCTACAGGCTCCCGCACGGAGTCCGCAACATCTCCGTGAGGGCCATGCGCTCCAACACGGCGGCCATCAGCAAAGACGGCGCTTACGTGGTTGCCGGAGTGCGGAAGACGCTGTACGTGTGGCGACGGGAAACCGGAGAGCTCCTCAACGGGCTGGACGCCCACTTTGCCCGCATCATCCAGCTGGAACCGCTGGTGGACTCGTGCTGGAACTCGGTGGTCACTTCCTCCATCGACCGCACGGTCAAGGTGTGGAACATCGACAACATCTTCGAGAAGGTAAGTCGACCCGCTTTTTGCCGCCGGAGCGATCCATCGGCCCTAACCGCATTTGCCGGTGTCTTTGCAGGTCCACGCCATCGACCGCCACGAGATGCCCGTTGACGGTCTGAGCCTGTCTTGCCGCACCAACCGCGCGGTGGCCGTCACCAGAAGTTGCGTCGGAGTGTGGAACACGAGGACCGGGCGGCTGCTGTCCAAGCTGGCGGACAGCCCGTTGGGGGCCATCGTGACCCACGCCACGGTCACCCGCAACGGGCGCTACGTGGTTGCCGTGGAGTCGGACCACTTTTTGGTGTGGGACGCGGATGCGGAAGAGGGACGGCCGCTCGCGCGCCACGAACAGCGGTGCGTGCGGCAGCTGCGGCTGCTGGACGAGGACGCCAAGGCCCTGATGGTGGCCAGGGACGCGGACGGGAAGTGCCGCTGCGTGGCGCGGTCCGTGCCGGAGGGAGAGGCCCTCTACGAGCTGGAGTACACTCCCAAGGTATTGTGGATTTCTTGCGGCACGCGGCTCTTGCCGGATTTCTCCGTGGTTCATGTCTTGTGATTTTCTCTCTCCCCCTTCAGCAGGTCTTTCGCCCGCTCGCGGTTACCGCCGATGGCCAACTGCTGCTGGCCCTTGCCGTGGAACGCTCCAAAGACGTGCTTCTGGTTTTCCACGTGGCGAGCGGCACGCTTCAGCAGAAGATCACTCCCAAGTACCCGAAGATGAAGGAGATCTCGCGAGTGGTGGCTCTGCCGCACAAAGCTGCGCAGATCGCCTTCATCGACGCCGACAAGGGCAACATCGTGGACCTGAAGAGCCGCAAGTTCGTGCGGTCCGTGCCGCGTTGGAACGGCAAGTGCACCCGCGACGGCAAGTACGGACTTTACGCTCCAGCCCGCGGCGGTCTGGAACTCATCGAGCTGCGCTACGGCAACACCGTGAGGACCTTCATCCCCAGAGTTGCCGAGGGCGTCTTCAGCGTCCACGTGGCGTTCACCGCCCGCGACGACTACGTCCTCTATTACCACAGCGGGCGGCAGACGTTGCGGGTCTTCAGGGTGGCCGACGCCACGATGATCGCGGACTACAAACTGCCCGCGGAACTGAACAGCGTGGAAAGCGCGGACGGCGGGGTCTCGCTGCTTCTGGGGACGGTGGACGGATGCGTGACGGGGCTCGTCATCGTGGATCCGGAACGTCCGGACGCGAGGCGCCATCTGGCGGCGTTGCCCAGCCGGGCCGACCGCAGCGGTCAGCGGCAGGACGGGCCCATCATCAATTTCAAGACCGCCGCGCACATAACCGCGATGGCCGTCGGAACCAAGACGCCCGCCGCTCCGGAAGACCAGGCCAACTCGCCCTCTAGGGCTTG
>JAQGAE010005921.1:0-10712 GCA_034696685.1 Julus scandinavius
CTGAAGGAAGGAGTGGTTGGTTGATGAGCCGTAATCCCAACGTGGTTATAATGGTGAGATCGTGTCTGACATTTTTCTCACAATTTCCTTTCTTAATGAAACGAATGATTTGCATTGTCATTGTGGTGGAACGCTTGATGCGCGTATTAAAACAAAAAATGCGCAGGGAGAAACAATGACCTTATTCTAACTAGCTTTATAACGCTCGCTCATTCTATTAAAAAATTGAGCTTTTGGTTTTTTGATAACTTAAGTGAAGGGTTGCCAACATTTGCCATGGGAATATTGAAGATTGAAGGGAAAATCCGCGTTATTAAATAAGGTTTTTCCATGGACATTTCCTCAAAACTTCATTAATATCTGTTCCGCTTGGATGCAAAATTAAGCACTAAACTTTTAAAAAGTCATCACTTTATCAAACTAGAAAATGAACTTTTGAACCTGTTATTAATGCGGAATCCATAAATTGGGAAAATGGCATTTTACGTGGGTTTTTTTTTCTGGTTTCCACACATCTAGAAACAAAGATGGCCGTCTGAAAACAAATGTTACCGAGACATATCAACTTTCAATCGTAGTATATGGTAATCTACAATTGCGATGTGGTACGCGACCCGAACAGTTTTACATATCGATATCATATAATTATATCACTATAGTTATACCACGCAGACTGAACTTTTATATCAAAGTTTGTAAGGATATATAGAGAAGGAGGATGGGGAGGGACGAGTGGATTTAAGAAGAGGTTTTTTAAGGGAGGTTGGGTGTGGACTGAAGAAAAAACAAAAGGCGTTGAAGCTTGTGCACTTCCTTAAGAGCTACTTACGAGTCTTACTTCTAGGTTCGCGAGGTCCATCGACGGTCACTTTGATGGCTTTTCCGTAAGTGGCCACTTGAGGCGGGCTCGAACTGACCGTAATCGTTAGGTTGAAACTCTTTCCTACACAACAACAAAAAAAAAACATTGGATCAATGTTGAGGGCAGAGCGCAAAAGCTCAAACATGACAAAAGGCAAGCCATATCTTTAATAAGCTTATCAACATGATTTAATGATAATAAAAAAGCACATGAATTATTGATAACTAACTATTCTCAGAAACACAAGCTCTTTTATATTACCGACACCAAACACAACTGAAAGCAAAACACAAGTTTGTTGCCCGCAAAGGCATTAGTTTTAAAAGTCGAGCGATTTACCAATTCGGGTAACTTTAAACAACTTTAGGATTAGTATGATGTAGGGATTAAATATGCTTAATTGCACGTCTAACTAATGCGGTCATGCTGTTGGAGTTGTGGCGCTCAACGGGGCAACCACTACGGTCCACCTCAATTTCAAATTACAGGGTGAAAATCCAGTGGAAAAACTAAGTAGGGATAATTTTCCGTTAAAAATTTGAATATAAAAGTTAATTATTATGTCAGAAAACCGTGTTTTGGAGAAGAGAAAAATGCTGTCAAGTGACCCAGTAAGCTAGTCTTAAAAGTGCGATTATCACCTTTTTTATGACTGCTAAATGAGGATATTAAGTTGTAAAGCATTTAGGTTGAAAATTTCCCTTATTGGTATGATGTATGATATTAACTGTTAATGTTTATCATCTGTTGTAAAACAATTAACTTTAAAATTGCCCTTATTTATAATGTAATGTATGAACTGTTAACTGTTTATCTCATGTTTGATAGCACGGTAACATATTTTTAACATGAATATAATTGATTATCTAATGTGTACAATTTTCAAAATCTGATAACGTCCTTGATTAAAAACCTATTTTCATAAAATAACATTACGTAGAAATACTGATATATGCTTAAGGCTAAAAACCCCTTATTCATACTTTCATGTATTTTTTTTTCATTAGCATTAACAGCGAAATAGTTTTTCGTGAAAATAGTGTTCTGGGGCTCGTTAGCCTTCGTTAGCCAAAATCAATTAATTTTGGATGCTTGCTGTACACCCATAAAAAAAACTTAATTTGCCTAGAAAATAGAATCCATGGACATGGTTATTTTCCTATCATTTTTTTATTAAAAATTTCTGAATTCAAGGATTCGGCGCTTCAAACTTATCTCAAATTTCATGTTTGTCCAGTTTTTATTTTTCCATGTTTTACACACACATACAGTCCAATTTAAGGTTGCGCCATTTAATGATTTTGTTTGAAGGAGTGGGGGATGACGATCGTGTATAATATTTCAAAAACTAGATTTCTCGATCCGAACATAATTTTGCGCTTTTTGCTCACATAAATCGGTGTAGTCAAAGGGACGAGATGCTTTTATTTCGAGTTCAACATACATAAAAACAAAAAACTGAACAGTGTATCAGTTGTATTGCGAAAATAATAAGTGAGGGACATTGCATTGTAAAATTCATTTCTAATTCGCAAATGTGAGGGTGGGCAGGCAATTTTAGGTCTAGTATTACACTTTAGGTTAATGCCCCACAAGTGCATGTATGTTTTGAGATGGAAATTTTTATAAAAGCGCTTAATGGCCCAATAATGTTACTACAAGTGTTCCAAAATACGCTGTAGAATGCTGGGCAGTGGCGCCCTCTGTGCCTGTAAGCTAATGAATATTTGCAAAAGTTTACACTACCGGTGCACTATGTTGGCCTCGTATCGGTTATTTTTTTATTTTTTGGCGATTGTTGTCACTTTATGTTACAGCCAAAATATGTATCCCAACTGCTAATTGATTGTATGCAGTGAAAATTGTAATATCTGGGCGGCCTCCCAACCACACCCGTATAATGGCATATTAGCGTCATCAGAGGCAGCAATAAAAATGTTGATTATTTTTTGATCGATTGACTGCTGGAGGACCAATCACGAAATCAAGAGGCGATGAAATCTGATGATAACAAATTGAAAATTGGATAGCTATCAGCTTCCGTGCACTCGCATGACTCGTCTCATTGCCTCCATAAAACATGAAATTTCCTTCGAAAAACCTGCTTCCCAATTCATTAAGAGGCGAGTGAATGCTTTGCGTTAGCTAATTGGATAAACATAACATTAACGAGAACAAATTTTCAAGGTTTTTTTTTTGTTTGCTATTTGTTATTTTAATCGAATCTGATGGTATAAGTTTCTCAGGTGGTCATGAAGATGGCGCTACTGGCGAAAACTGAGTTTCGGTCACTTGCGGCTAGGTGGCGTTGACAACAGCCGAAGGGAGTTTCGGGAACATTTTTAGGGATGTTCCCTGAAAATCTATAGATCTAACTTTTTTTAAATTTCATGCATGCATTTCATGGAATATTCTCAAACTACAACACATACGTTGCGATTTCATCATAAAAATGAAGTTATTATTACAGAACACACGACGAATTACTATGAATTTTACATTCTGGGATGGTTCATGGGATTTTTGTAAAAAAATTATCTGAAATTATGACAACGGTGCGTGAGATATCACATTTACGAGTTGGTGGTATTTTTAATTGAGTTATTGACTGTGTTTGGCAATTGAGTTTTGTACGGTCATTTGATACAACAGGATCCTCGAAGTCTGGGTCCTTGAATGTTTGATAATTTAAACTGTGACTCGTCCATGGAAAATGAAGATTTTTGGCGTTGACAGGGGATGTCCAGTACTTGCGACGTGGTCAAATGACTGGTCGGTAAAGTTAAAAGACGACAAAAAAGTGGAGCGAAACGCCACTAAAACCATCCAGATGAGCCTTGGAAGGACAATGGAGGGGACAAGATGGTGGAGGAGACGCAGCTTGACCACCCACCCCAAAACAGATATCCAAGTTGGACTGGAGGAAATGGTTTTACGAGCGTGCAATTTCGGCGTTCGCAAGCTGAGCGTGTTAAGGCAATAGATCCCCTGCTGTGGTCAAGCCATTGTCCACTGGTCATCCAACGCCCAACCCCAGCCAGAAGAGATGTCTCAATTAGAGCTGCAAGAAGATGCCTCTAGGGTCACTTTGCCAAAACATCCTTCAGACTTTGGAATGGGGCGGGGGTGAGGGCAAAGACTGCTGACCCTCCATTTTAATTGCGCTGACATTTTTTCTTTTTTTCCAATTTAAATATGTTTATAACCCCTTTTGTTTACCCCTGTGAAACATTTATAATGCCATATAAAGCGCAGGGAGGTGATTCGGGTGTACCATAAACGACACGTGACCAGGGGTCACCACAAACCAGTGCCGAAACCACTGTGGCCTTAATTAAGGAGCGTGCACGGTGCAAGGAACATGCCAAAGCCCGTGAGCGAAGGTGAGGCCCTTTATGGACGGCCCTAATAAGATGCGCACGTGCCATTGGCTAAACGAGATAGGCTCTTGGAACTTTGGGGCTACTCAGAAAAACACGTGTTAAGTTTCCTACAGCATGTTTAAACAGGTGTTGTGTTTTAAAAATAAAGTGATGCCAATGCATGTAGTCGTTGTGAAATTTTGGCCTAAACTTGAGGATGATTCGGATCGGAATTTTGTCACATCTTAAATTTAGTTTTTGATAATTTTCATTTCTGAATCTTGGGACTAAAAAGTAAGAGAATTAATTCCAAAACGTAGTGCCCTGTTGACTTTTGTCATCTTTTTGTATTTATGATGTGATGACTATTTTAAGAAGGACCCAGGCTTTACTTTACTCCAGTTATCAATTTAGCTAAAGAGTTTAGCCTCCACCTTGAGGCGATGTTTTAAAGGGCCATGCAGAGAAACATTTTTGGACCTAGTAACCGATATTGCTTTACAACGTATCATAACGTCGCCATGCGAACATTGTCCATCCCTATATAATTACACTTTCACTGTTTTTATTGTTTAATTTGGCTGCACCTCGTTGCAGAAATATCCATTTTTCTCCCAATTTTCACCTAATTGCGAAGAGGGTCATTTAAGGAGGATAACCAGACAGTTATTTCTGGAAAGCTTTTAAGAGACATTTGCTGGTGTTTATTAACGGTGATTGCGGGAATTGAGGGTTGGCAAGTTTTGAGACTTCATTTGGTCAAGTTTCGGTCGTGTGGAATTCGGTCTTAACATGATTTGTAATTAGGAAAGTCGTCCATTTGACGGCCACATGTGCAAGTGTTTTCTCAGTTTTCCTTTGCCCCTTTAAGCCCCATCGGCTTTGTTGCGAGGATTAAAAATGTGAAAATAAGATTTATGTAAAAAATTAGGCGGGTTGTTTAGATATAGAGTTATACTCAAAGCCCGCACCTACACGTGTTATCCAGGATTAGGAGTCGGAATTAGTTTATGGATGAGCTCAATTTTTTTTTACTCGATTATCAGTTTTATTTCAAGCCAGTTTGCTACCCTAAAATTTGTTATTGTTTTACCATCTTTATCATTTGATGTACTATACAGGATGCCTCGACAGTTTGCACTATACCGTGATGTTCTGTACTGTGGTAGTAATTGCCCCCTGTTAGTTAGCTAGTGTGAATTTTTTGATGCACAGTACACGATTGTAAACTTGAAACTTTCGTGTTGGAAAAGTTTGTAGATTTTTCACTGGAGAGGCGTGCAATGTCCATTTTGGTCTTCTTTTAATCCTTCTTCCCCCCCCCCTCCCCTACCCAGTCACCTCTTTGGCTAAGTCCCTGTAGCTCGGATGAATATTTATGACGTCGAGAAAAAGGCTCTTTTGAAGCGAAGCGGCGCTTGATTTCGCAATTAAGTCTGCATAAATTTGAATAAAAAGAAAATCCGTTTAATTCGCCTTCCTTCCATCACGGCTCCAGCTGACCCCGGATTTTCAGACTCTGGGGACAATAAATGAGATTTGGCTCATTTAAATAAGTCGTCCATATCCCTTAACCCCTTGACCCCCTCTCCCATGCACCACCTCTGAAACGTGTTGTTCAATTTTCCTTTTCTCGTCCACTTAATTCAAAAAGAGGCCATTTAAACGAGGTCCATAAGTTAAGTCGGTTGCACGGCGCTCGCGTTAAACGCCTTTCGTAACAGTTGGCGCTAATTAGGTGGCCGTATAGTGAAGTCCGGCCATGGCTCCCCAGTGGCCATCAGGTGGCCTCTTTCGCGAACATTTTAATTAAGTCGCTCCGCAGGAATAGCGCCCGACACACTACGGCTCTTAGCATTTTTCTCTAAATATATCCACCAGTCTCGCTTTTAAGTGCGGCCCAATAACAGTTTAGCCCAAAATGCGGCCTTGGTGCAAAGCGAACTTTAATTTAAGCAGTATTTTTGGGGGCGACAGGTTTACAACCCGCTTCCAGTAACGTTGTCGCTTTAAATGACCACTGGCCAAGTCCCCTCGGTGGCGTTTATCCCCCCAAAAAAAATCACGTTAAACTCCTGTTGCCAGAAAATAGGACCGTATACTAATAGGGTATATAAGAATCCTAATAACTTGTTTCGCAAAACGTACCAAATAGCAGTAGTTCCATTAACTATCTCTTTTTTTAAATACCTGGACAATCACTCCATTTCGAAAACTTATTCTTGTTTCCCCAAGTAGATTTTTTTGAAGAAATTCAAGCATATTTCAAGAATTCCAAGGTTCATTTCTTAAAATTTCAAGGACCCCTTCCATGATCCGGAATATTATTTCCAAAGAGTCTGAAACATCTTTCATCAAAATTGTACCAAATATTTGTTGTTTTTTATATATAAAGGCACATTTTCGGATTTTCAAGGCAATTGGACCACTATAGTTGCATATCAAGCAGTAGTAATTTTATAAATTATATTATGTTTGCAAGCTATAAAATCACCAATTCCAATTAAGTATAATATTTAAAAATGGAGATCATGGTGTATGCTAATGTAACAATGTGATGTTAATATATGCTAAATATTAATAGCTACCTGCTCAGTTTGCATTTACCAGACTCTCTAATTGGTGTATACATGTAGTTAAGAATGAAGCCCAAATTTTTCACAGCCAAAGTTTTCAAAACCTTAATAAATTAGCCAACTGCGCCACTCGTTTCAGATAACAATCGCCATGGAGTCAAGTTTAGCTCAAAATGGTTACAAGTTGGTCAAATGACGGGTGGCTAATTGGTTTAAAATTTTAAAATAATCCGTTCAGCACATGGATAAACACTATTTCACTCAAGGTTTAAAAGAGACAGACAGATTAAGAAAAATCGTAAATAATGAGTCTCATAAGCCCCTAGAGTATGCATCACCTGTTAACCAAAACTTGACCATCACCATAATTAGCTCACCTTGGTTTCCCATGAAGATTAACGGCAGATTAGTACTAATCCAACAAAACTATTTTTAATTCTTGGGCTACCTATTTTCAGCATAATCTACCACTATACGTACATGGTTCCTCCACAATGGGTCACATCTGTAAATGTCAAACTAACAAATGAACTGAGGATCAGAAATGATCCCAACCAAGATAGTGACCCATTTTACTTCTGAGCAAATTTTCAAAAATTAGTTGTTCCTACAAATCATCCCAATTTGTTATTATAAATTTTGAATGCGAACAAGTGAGATTGTGCCATCCTCAGTCTAATTACCGATTAGGGAATTTTTAATAAGATAACTGTTTTTTAATGGCCCTTACAAAGATATACGTTTACAGAATTTAATAATAAGTATTGGGTGCATCGTGCTGGTTTTGATTACTCGTTAACTGGAACAATGTAGCCATATCTAATCACGATTAAGAAATCAAGAGTTTAAATGTGGCCGGAATTTTGTGAATTGTCCACTCTCTAATTAACCGAGGGGACTCAAGATAATTTTATTATTGTCTCGTTATGTAGGCCTGCAGGGTTTTAAACGTCTTATCTGATCTTGCAAATTTGGAGACGAGAATCTTAAACATTTTAACAGAAATTTAAAGAGATTAACATCTCATTGAAAACTTCAAACAAATAATATGGGAAATATTCTCGATTTCAACTGGTAATTTCTTTGAGTCGGGTTTAGTCTCGGATTACACTAATCGTGGTTTGGTGCACCTTGGTATTTTTGCTCGTTATTAGGAATCAAAAACACTGAACAGAAATGCTGGCAATGGTGGATGTATTTCTCGTTATGCTTTTGGTCCTCTAGCCATATATAATTGCATTTCAAGACTCATTATATTTAATTTTGTTTTATACGTTTTCAACGTATAATGCTACTTTTTCGAATTGCAATTAGGAAATACGTGATTTAAATACTCAATATATATACTGTACGAATACATCCGTGTTTTCGCTTAGAACAAAAATCACCCCTAAAAAGCCTATGGGAAATAACTTCGTGTTTTTCTTAGCCATATGGGTATTTTGACTGAAAATATATTTTTCGGATACGGTTCGTTG
Organism: Julus scandinavius; assembly: GCA_034696685.1. Taxonomy (NCBI): domain Eukaryota; kingdom Metazoa; phylum Arthropoda; class Diplopoda; order Julida; family Julidae; genus Julus; species Julus scandinavius. The sequence goes on from JAQGAE010005921.1 coordinate 8,279, forward strand.
CTTTTTAATGATTTTTAACGAGTATTCTTGGTTTCAAGGCAAAACATTTAGGTTTTTTTCTATCTAGTTCGTTATATCCGAAAAACCAGTATATAGCAGCGACGATGTCCTTTTTCTTCAAGAAAAAAAAATCTTAATTTAATAAATACAGCAGCAGCTGTTGTTACCAACAAAACCTCCAGAAAAACGCCATTTTTTTACTTCTTACCAATTTAATACGTCCCTAGACTGACCAATGCACTTTGAGTCGGTCATCCAATATACTGGTGGTGGCCAACCACCGTACACTAAAAGGGTTAACTTTGAAATCGACAAGAAAACCACCATGCTTCAACCTATAAGTGTATTATTTCCGCTGCTTTTTTTTAAAGGTTTGGACTTCATTTTATGTGAAGAAAATTGCGAGGAGGTATATATATATATACTATAAAACTTAATTACGTTTTTCTAGCAACGCGTTTGCAATCTGTATAGAGGCAACATCGAATTAAGTATCGACAATTTGAACGGGCCATAACCCCCGTCGGTGCAACCGGATCGCTCGGTTAAACATCGATTAAGCTAACCATGCTCCGCTTTATGAGTCCGGATATAGCCATCATCGCCAGGTAATCGCGGTTAATCATCGCACCCATGGTGGGTATAGCGCCATGCTTCGTTAAATTTAATCCATCAATCGAACAAGTATTAACCGATGATTTCTATATTCATTGTGCGATAAAACCGCTTTAATCGTCCGTTAAATGGCATGTCCTGGTTAAGTCGTTTTGCTGGCTTTAACCAGCATGTGTTGTATTAGGTTAGGTCAGGTTGGGCATAAACTGGGTAAAAATAAAATAATTATTATATAAGGAGTGTAGGCAAAGTGGGTCTAAACTTATTTAAACAGTTCAGTCCAGATGAAAGTTGTTGTAAACTTTGTCACAACAGGTTAAGTTCAATAAGTAACACCTAATAATTTTGTTTTATTATAAATTTCGAAAATGTCTACACTTCATGCAGAATTCGCAAAATTGTGCCACTTGTAGTGTTTAAAATTTCTGACATTATTACTAGGTGTCCCTTTATAATGTGGGCACTGCAGTAATGCGCGCATATCCACAGATAACACTGCAATAGGTGTTTAATACAGCTCCACCTGCGGACGCGATTGGCCGCAAATAAAGGGTAAACAGAGGTTCAGTCAAATTATAATCTTAGATTTCATCTTAAAAAATTGCGGTGTCTGGTCAGCGGCGAATTTTGCTTTTTTAAGAAAAAAACAACTTTGGTACGAGATGAAGTGGCGCTAATTCTTCTTCTAGTTTATCAAGAAGGTCATGTCTCGGCTGAAATTGCGTTTGCGTGCGTCGATACTTATCAAAGGCAACCGGGTGTAACGGGGTGGGTGTCAGGGACCCTACAAGCATGTAATAAACTCGATAATAATCAAAAAAGCGTCTATCTGAGAACCTATCTGGCTACTGATGGCGCTGCGGTCGTTCAAGCGTGCGCCTTTCACGTTTGGTCATTCCGCGGCTAAAGCGGAAAATTACCCAAATTTAACAGGCTAAATTTGAACGATAATGCACGCACCACAACTCGCACAAATTTTGGGATTATCATATTATATACAGGAAAAAAATAGAAATAAAACAAGTTGCGCGGCTTAATATGGCATCTGGTCACACGGCGGTTACTGATGTTCATCGCTGTTTACGGACTACCGCTGCCAAAAAATGCGAGACATTTTAATATCTAAAATGCATCTTTCTTCCTCGAATTTTATGAAAACGCCAGGATAAAATTTAAAGACAAAACTGTATGCATTCAGTTAACTTTTTGTTGGGATATTTTTTAGTTTTTTACATTTATAGCATACGATTAAGGACCATGCCAAGACATTCTACTGAAATTGACTGCTATCAGATTTCTGACAAAATTTTCATAGATTTCTGACACGACTTTTGAAGATATCCATAGACTTTTAAAGATCCTCATAGGTTTTTTAAGATCCCAATATATAGGCTTTTGAAGATTTTCATAGATGTCATTATAATTTTGCATTAATATCACTTTATAAACCTAACCATGCTGTTTGGAATTTTAAAAACTGGTGCATTGCATATCATGACATTTCGATGAAATATTATGCTTGTATACACGCACTGTCATGGCACTTTTTTGTGTGAACCATTTGACACGTTTGCTCACAAGTGGTGCCACCAGTGATCTAAGAAACACCGCTAAATTTGCGTCGGACGCCATCTGTGAGCAACTGTGGAATTTATTGTGAGGTGGGAACTTCCAGCACACCATGCATGCATTGCTTAAACAGCTATGTATACGCTTTACGTCTTAATTTGCATAAAGGGGGGATTTGTATATTTGGGAAATAAATCAACGTTATGCCACGATTATTGTCATTGATTTACAGCAATGTACTTCTGTACTG
>JAQGAE010005922.1:0-10712 GCA_034696685.1 Julus scandinavius
TATAAATGAATAGATTTAGTTAAAAAGGCAATAAAAATTAGGGAGTTAGTTTCGGATTGATATCATGAAAAATCATTCAAACAACAGTACCATCAGACCTTCGGCAAAGACGCACGCCAGTGCCGTCTTCCCTGCTCCTGCAATCAGGGAAATTAGGGCGGCCGTCGCTGGTGGCGGCCAGCGACGCAGGCCCTTCTTGCATCCACCGACTGACCATCAAGGACACGATTATGGGGACACACTTCCTCATCGACAACGGAGCGAACGTCTCCGTCATGCCCCCCATGGCTTCAGAGGCTTGCCGTCCCCACTGCCAGCTCAAACCATTCGCCAGCAACGGTACGGTGATTTCCACCTAAGGCACCTGGCTCGGCACCCTGAACCTGGGGTTCTGCCGTGCACTCACGTGGCTGTTTATCATTGTGGCCGTGCCCCAACCGATAATCGGTGCGGATTTCTTAGCCTGGTTCCAACTTCTCGTCGACCTCGCGGCAAACGCTTGATAGACTCGACCATGCAACTGCATGCTCTCACACGCTCCATGCCCTTGTCCTACTAGCAGCATCCGGTCCATGCATCCGGTCCGGTGTTCTTAACGCTCGACCTGGCCCGAACATACGACCAGATACCGGTCAACCCTATGGACGTTGAAAAGACCGTGATCATCACACCATTTGGCCTTTTCGAATTCCCCGCGATGTAGTTCAACCTCTGTAACGCAGTGCAGACGTTCCAGAGGTTCATACACGAGGTCCTGCGCGGGCTTGACTTCTGCAGCCCGTACTTCGACGATTTCCTCATCGGGTCGAGGGATGAATATGAGCACCTGGAACATGTCCGCCTCGTCTTCAAACGCTTCCGCAAATCTGGCGTCATCATCAACCCTGTCGAGTGCGAGTTTGAAAAGGAGGCTGTTGCCCTCCTGGGGTACGAAGTCTCCGCATCAGGGGTGCGCTCATTGCCCGAGGTCTCGGCCATCATGGCCTTCCCGGAGCCCATCGAGGTTTGAGAGATGCAGCGGTTCCTCACGATGCTTAACTTTTATCACCGTTTCATCCTTCATGCGACACAACACCAAGTTTGCTGAACCAGTACCTGCTGAACAGCACCAAAAACAACAGGCGTCCTATCGCTTGAACCCCAAATGCCAGACAGGCCTTTGGCCAGTGAAAGCGCGATCTCGCGAAGTCAACCACACTCGCGCATCCTTCCGCTCATGGGCAACTGGGCCTGTAGGTAGACTCCTCGGACTTGGCAATCAGCGCAGTACTGCAGCAGTTCAACAATGGACAGTGGCAACCGCTTGCGTTCCAATCAAAAAAACTTTGCTTAGCGGAACACAACTACAGCGCATATGACTAGGAGATGCTCGCGGCATACGCGGCAGTCAAGCACTTCCGCCACATATTCGAAGGACGGCCGTTTACGATCTACACGGACCACAAGCCGCTCACATTTGCCTTCGTTCAGCTGTCAAACTGTTCCTCACCATGCCAACTCCGACACCTCGACTACCTGGGCCAGTTCACAACAGACATCCGACACGTCCAGGAAGCCGACAACGTCATCGCCGATGCACTATCCCGGATCTCCATCGTCAGTCCTTCTGCGACCACCACGACCAGCATATCGGCGTGGTCGCCTGCCAACGTAACGCAACCTGCCACATCAGGCTGACCACCAGCACTACCGGGCCCGGCGCCCCAGGAGCTGCTGCCTACAGCCTCGGCATCAACTACCGATTCACCTGCCTCCTCACCCGCCACCGCACCGGTACCGAAAGCTGGCCGCTCACCCTCGGACAACCTCACTTGCATCGCGGCGATCACCTCGTCGTCTCCTGTCGACTTTCACCATATGGCCACGGCGCAGGCGGCGGACCCTGTATCCCTGAACATCGACCAATCCCGCTAGGCGACGGAGGCCTCCAGCTGTACTGCGACATCAGCATGCAGGTCAATCAGCCGTTCGTACCGCCTCCCTTCCGCCGGCTGGTATTCAACAGCTTACACAGGCTTTCCCACCCCAGTGTGCGTACCACTGCCAAGCTTGTTACAGTGCGGTTCGTGTGGCCCTCCATGTGGGCCGACTGCCAGGCATGGTCGCGTTCCTGTATCCACTGCCAAAAGTCCAAAGTCTTGCGACATACCCGAAGATACACATACGTCCTCACCAGCATTGACTGGTTCACGCGAGGGCCCGAGGCATTTACGATGGACTGCATCACGGAAGAAATGGTCGCCCGCTTCGGCGCGCCCAGCCGCATTACGTCTGACTAGGGCCGCCAATTTGAATCGGCACTGTTCGACTCCTTGGCGACCTTACTCGGCACGGAACGGATCTACACGACCCCGGACCACCGGGCAGCAAACGGCCTTATCGAGCGCTTCCACCGACAGCTGAAGGCTTCCATCGAATGCCACGCAACCGAACACTGGGTTGACGTCTTGCCACTCGCCTACTGGGGGTCCGCACAACCATCAAAACCGACATGGGCGTCTCGACGGCCGAGATGGTGTATGGCATGACGCTACGACTCCCAGGGAAGTTCTTCGAGCCGGGCACCACTACGGTAAACCCCATGGACTTCGCGGGTCAGCTCCGCCAACACATGGGACTTCTCCAACCGGCGCCACGCATTCCCTATGGTCGCTCTCTCGTATTCGTGCCGACGGCACTCTCCACCGCCACTCACGTCTTCGTGCGCCATGACGATATCCGTAGCCCGTTGCAGCTGCCCTGCGATGGGCCATACGAAGTCCTCGTCCACCTAGACAAAACGTTCACCCTCTGGATTAGAGGCAAGCAGGCAACAGTTGGTATAGACCAGCTGAAACCGATTATTCTCCAGAACGACGACCTCACAAACCCTACCGACTCAGCCGACCCTCTGGCGCAGCCCAGGCCGATTTCCCGAACACCGTCCCTCATGGTACCGCAGGGCCATGTAGCTCCCTCCGTTCACCAGAACATCTCGCATACAACACCGCCTCCTGCACCAACCGCCCACCAGTTTCCGTCCAGCCAGCCCCATCCCGAGCACCAGCGGCCCGTCACGACACGGTTCGGTCGCCAGGTCCACTTCAACACACGCTACTTTTAATGTTGGCACTGGTGGGGAGTACTGTGGCGACCATAGACGGACACTATGATCGGTCCCAAGTCGCCAGGTGAAGCGTCATAAGGACCATTAGAGGAGCACGTGGGAGAGGGTCCAGCAGGGACCTTTTGTCTTGACCCTTTTCTCGGTCTTCTGGACACAACTTCGACGACGACAGGACGTCCTGACCCGAGCTCTTGATCGAACACTTTCCTTTTCCTGTATTTCTTCAACTAATTCCTAAATGTATTCCTTTTAATTTGTACCATATATCGACGCCAAATAAAAACGTGTACCGATCTTAATCCTCGATCCAACAACCTTTCATGAATAAGCCACATCACACATGCTGTATTCGACAAATTCCAATTAGCTACCCTTACAACAATGTTTAGTATCATTTTAGTTTAATTATAGTATCCAGTAGGTACCCAGCCAGCACACATAGTAAAAAACCAGTTTTTTTGGTGAACAGGGAAATGCATTTTTTTTAAATGTTTTTTTAATGTTTCCCAAATTATTAAAATGACATTTATCCAATCAAATATTAATTATAAGTAAATTGTTATACATATACTATGTATATAATGCAAAATAATGTAGAAAAACACATAAACAAAAAATGGCATTTTTGAAAACATTAATAAAAGGATTTTTTTGGTGAATAGGACTATAGCAATTTCTCCATTGTTATATTAGCGTTAATATAACGTTTTGTTTTTAACCAATTTTTAAATAATTCTATGTATGTTTTATTTTTAGTCCAAGCAATGTTATTTGAATAATTTTGAACACCATTTTTGCTAGAACACGCATTTTTTGTAAAATTTAAGTTATTGAAAACCCAACCCCTATAATACATTTTCCCTGCAATGCACTAGTGTATGAAGGTCTGGCCTGTATACATTTTAGTAAGGATGTGCTATATAATGTCTGGGAGTGCTTGTTACCTGCAACGCGCAACCCCCCCCCCCCCCATTATGCAGCACATGGAAAAGGCCAGCGAGCCGCCATTTTTGAAGTGGCATGCTGAACCACATGTCTAGTGATCAAGTGGCTCATGCAGATAACCCGTGTGTGTTTTGCTCCAGCCGTTTTCGGATTTACATTTTCCAGGATTCACCAATTCCAGCTAGGCACGATATGGCTTCTGTTAATTATGTTAATAAATTATTTCTACGAGTGGCCTACTATTGGCATACTATTATTTAGATATTCATTCTAAATTCATTCAGTGCCTAATCTTGATGAAATAGCATGTGCTCTTATAGTTTCGCTTACATTCTAACACCGTAACAACAAGTATGGCTAGGTTAGGTGCCATACTTGTGTCAATAAAGTTCATATTTGCATGCCGTATTTGTGTATCTTTCCGATGGCGTTGAATTGGCTGTTATATTTTTATGTACATTCTACAAATAGGCTATGCCCTTTGTTTTTTTTTTAAATATTGCATTACGATGGTGCATTAGCAAGTTGTTAGGGGTTATTAATGATTAGGAAAACGTGTTGCTTTTCATTTACCAAGTGGGGTAGTACAGTTTGAGAATTCACAGTAATCGTAAATAATGCACAAGTATGGCATGTTGATATGGACTTTATTCACACAAATATTGCCAAATATTGCACCTAACGTAACCTATCAAATCCAATTATCCATCACCATAACAACACGTATGGCTATAGGTTAGGTTAGGATACATACTTGTGTGAATAAAGTCCATATCAGCATGTCATAGTAGCATATTTTTCCAAAGTCGTTGAATTAACAAACTTGGCGCCCTGCAGCACGACCTCGACTGGATACTTTTGAAAAACCTCTCCACGAAATTCAACCTGTGTGGAGATTTGCAAAGGGCAAAAATGGAAGGGTTGCAACATGCATTGAACTGGTGTTTGGCTTTTAAGGTCTGCTGCAAATGTCAAATAATGGCAACATGCAAAGATGACTTTCATTGTTGTACATCGCTAAAAATGTGACAATTCTTAATTTGTAGTGTGGTATGGCCGTGCGGGGAGGTATGGAGAGAGATGAGATGGGGAGATGATGTTGGAAACCCACGGGTTAATTGAAAATCTTGCCTGCTTGCAAAAAACATTTAGCATTGATTTGGATGTAATGAGGCCAGGAAAATGCATGTAAACCACATTGTCGCTTTTATTTTCTTTGTTTCTTTCAGGTTTTGAGTTTGCAGTGTTAAAATCATTTCCTATACAGTGGAATCCTCTTGTGACTACTTAGTGTATTTGGAGTCAAACAAAGTTAAGTACATATATGCTATGTTTTGAGATTGTTGTGAATTGAGATTTCTATCAAAATGCCCAAAGTTACTAAGTCCAGCGGTGACAAACAAAATTATCGAACCATTATGAGAAATATTCAAAAAGCATTGAAAGATGATCAAGATAATGGCATTTATATGCAAGATGTAGAAATTGGTATTCCATCTACGAGCAGGACTAATGACAATATGTTGCCCGAGTCTGATGATGCATCGTTAACTGATGTTGGATCTCTTAATACAACAGAACAATCGTTACAAGTCTGTGTTGAGAGAAATCTTGACAATGGGTCTTCAGACAGTGATATGGGCCTAGAAGTTGAATTCCCATATTGACCAGAAGCAGATCCAAGTGATGAAGATGATAATTTAAATGTTGACAGGGATATTGAAGAGAAAGATGAAACTAAGTGATATGTTACGTGCCTGGGCTTTAAACCATAATGTGAACCATATCACATTATGAGGCTTGCTTAAGATTTTAAGAAATTTTCATCATCAGCTTCCTTCGGACCCTTGATCGGTTCTTGGAACTCCACGCTCATATGATATTCAGTCTTTTAATAATGGGGAATATATGTGACTCCTGCAAAATCTTTTGTGAAATGCACTAAAGGACATATGGCCTACAGCAGTTGTGATAAATGCACACAGGAAAGGTGTTGGAGAGGAAGAATGACATTCCTTGAAGTTGATTCTGAAATAAGAACTGATGAGACTTTTAGACAAAAATGGAACTCACAACATCACCTTGATGACATTATGTCTCCATTTCTTGATATTCCAATTGACATGATCAACTAGTTTCCTGGTGATTATATGCATCTGATCTGTTTAGGATTTACACGAAAAATATTACTACAGTTGACCAGAAAGAAGGGTAAAGGACACATTTCTAAGGGCCATGTTAACAATATGTCTGTTATGCTAACTGGACTAAAGAAATACATTCCTTTGGAGCTTGCCAGAAAACCTCGATCTATTGCTGAAATTGACAGGTGGAAGGCAACTGAGTTCCATCAGTTCTTGTTGTACATGAGCCCTGTTGTTTTAAAACATAATTTGTCACATGCTTATTATGAACATTTTTAATGCTTCATGTTGCAGTTTCAATTCTCATAAGGGCAAACATTACAGACGAAGCCATTCAGTATGCCGAGTGCCTCTTGAAACAATTTGTTTTGCAAGCCATTAATCTGTATGGTCTAGAATTTGTTGTTTATAATGTCCATGGACTTGTTCACATTTCAGAAATTGTGGAACGATTTGGGTGTTTAGATGCTTACAGTGCATTTGCCTTTGAGTCACATTGGGAAGTTCTAAAAAACTCATCAGATCACCAATCCGGCCTTTGCAACAACTTGTGTGAAGGCGCCATGAAAAGGATTATTTTAGTGGCAGCCACACAATTTCATCAAAAAATGATGGTGAAATGGTTCTTGTGGTTTACATGATAGTGGTCCAATTGTGGAGAACATTGATGGTATCAAAAACTTATTACCCTATTTTTTACAATTTCAACTAATGATGGAAACATTTGCTGTGTGATTAAAGATAGATCACTTGTTAAAGTAAACAACATAAATAACAAAATAATGGAATGATTCACATGATTGGTAAATCGTATGAGAACATAACAACCCTTTACAAACGGCCTTGCAAATCAAATTTCTTGATGAGTTTTCAGCTTGAAAGCTATCAAAACTAACAAAAAGTGGTTAGCACAACAGATTAAGAATAAGTGTGTTGCTCTTCCAAGTGGATAGAGAGTTATAATATTTTCTTTATTGCACACACAATAGGCGGTTGGCAAATCACCATATGTATTTTTCTTTAAACCTGGACCTCTGAATTGTGAAAAGTATTGCCATAAATGTTCTATTGCCTATGTTTTCTTGTGAGAGACATTTTCAAAAACCTTCATACTTTGCCATTTGGAAAAAATACTGTAATAGCAAACTTAAACCGAATCACTTATACAGCAATTGTTTGCCACTTTCAAAAGTTATTGACTACCCATCAACAGGTTATTGAATGTCTGACATTTTTGCATCTTGACATGAAAACAAACCATGGGTATCGTGTTGCTGATTCAATGTTTTTGCAACTAACCAATAAGTACATACTGTGTAAGGGTCGCTTAGGAAGGTGTGAAGGATGTGATCTTTGGGAGGCTGAAAAGTAGCGTTATAAATTCCATTAAAGTGTTGCTCGAGATCCGCATTTTCCAACGCTTCCCAAAGGTCGTGACTGCGCACCTGCCAAGTGATTCTTACACGTATAGATTAGTTGAAAAACATTGAGTAGCTATATGGCATCTTTGGTTTATTTTTCTATAAGTTTTTTATGTTCAGGTACATCAGAATATAGATAAATGGTTGCGAAAAACACAGCTGGAGATGCAACAAATAATAAATAGTGATACACTGGCATTGTTTGGTTATAGGTTGTTTGAGTATGCCTTTGTGCAGATTTTAAAGAAAGGGAAAGTGGACATTGTTTGTTGCTCATGGCTGGATGGAGTTAGAAGCCTAACTCTTTGGACACCTTACGATAAGAAATTGGACATTACAAAGCTTCAAAAAAACAATGCTAAACCTCGATGCAATTGGTCTTCATACCCCATCCAAATCATATGTACAGCAGGTAACATATTAATTATATTTACATTTCGATAAGCTGTTATTTTGCTGCCAGCTTGTGGGTGTACATTAACTTTCAACTGCTTTAGATTTTTTACTATAAATGGACTTTTAAAAATAACTGGTTGCTTAGTCAAAAACAATTCTGTGGCTAATTACCTGGCTCAGATACGAGTATATCATTTTATTTGAACATATATTTTAGAAACTTATAAAAAAGCTGGTAACATGTTGCAAAAAGCAGAATACACATCTGATGTGAGAAGCGACTATCATAAGGATGATGGAAATGGCATGCAAACGAAAAGAAAAGTGGCCACAACAATGTTGGTGTAATTCATCTTAAGTGTAATCTAATGACAGTGAGAGTGATAGTGATAGTGATAATGGCCTCAGCACATCCAAAAATCTTATTTCAAACATAGTTGCACCAAACGGTTTATTCTGAAATAGTCAAAATCAGAGCAAATTAAATTCAAGTTTGCCACGTGCGGCACTCAATGAAATTCCTTTTAAAAAAAACTCATCTTCATTATGCATGGGATCCCAGTCTTCTAATTCGAATGCGTGACATACCCTAAAGTACGGAGGGAACGAGAAAACAAAATCTTCTCATCATCTAAATTCACCTATGCTGTCTCCAGAAAACCTAGTGGGCCAAGAAGCAATCCAAAGCAGGGCCGGCACCACATGGTCGACCCGAGTGGGTAGTTACTTAGTAAGATAAAGATGCCACCCCCCTTCTCCCGATCTCCAACGTTCAACACCTCACAATAACGATTCACGCAGAATTTCCGAGTGTGTAATTACCCACTCGGGAATTCTTCGAGTGGGTAGTGCTACCTATACTACCATAAGCTAGTACCGGCCCTGATCCAAAAAACAAACAACCTTACTGTAACATCGATAGAGCAAGCAGTATCAGTAGCGCATGTGAATACATCCAGAATGATGCTGTTGTCACATGGGCAGATTTCTTAGGTTGGTCTAATTTCACATTAATTCTAATTATACTTATTGACTATTGCCTAGTTTCTTTATAAATTATATTGTATAAATATGGATAAAATTATGCAGGTGAATTTCACCATATTTTGCCACATTTGTATTTCAGCATTTCAAAATAGTTTATTCAGGAAATAAAAGAGGTCCATCAGATGGTTTAAGAGAACAACAATTTGCTCCACAAAGCTATGGTTGGAGCATAGCATTTATCTGAAAGGCCTGATGACATGCCAGCACTGCCGTTAAATTCATTTGCTGCCATAGATAACATGGAAAGATGGATTTCCTGCAACAGTATCAAAACTCTACTCGTATGTGTAGCAAATTTGTTTAGCTTAGAGTTACTTTACCGAGCTTTTAGTGTATTTAAACATGGCTATTAATTTTAGATAAAATATCTTTCGTCGATTGGTGGTGTGTATGTTGAGGACAAAACGAGAAAGGCAATGGCAAGATTGTTCGGTAGATATTGCACTGGAATTTAATTGGGCTGGAAGAAATGAAAAAAGAGGTTTCAAAACTCTGTAATTAAGGGATGTTGTAAACAGTAAGAAACCTTAAAATAAAGTGGGAATGCAGATGGGAATGTTCTAATTTACTTTGCTTTTCTCTTAACTGTGCTTATTTTGTGTTTGCTTCAGGAGCAATTTTAAAGTCTACGAACAATGACATGACGTGTACTGTAATGTCCGTGGAGAATGCAGTTAAACTGTGGTTGTAGGCAGCCAGGGCCAGATCCTCACGCAACAATCGACTAACTGTGGCAATCATGACAACAAGGATGTTGCCTGGAAAGCAGGATGAGGAGGGATCTCTATTTTGATCTCAGACTAGGCATCAAGGTCGCGACTGTGAACCTGCCGAGCGACATGTACAAAGAATGCACCTAGCGATGATATAAAAAACGTGATTCACTAACATTATACTTTTTGCTCAAATGTCAGGTTTACAATGTGAATCAAGCTTCTTTCTTTGATAAATAATTACCCTAGCCAGCAAGTTACTTAAGCAAGACATTTTCGTCCTAAGGGTTGGGTATGCACTAAGAAACATGACAAAGACTAGCATGATGGTGTCCGTTACAGGAGACGTTTCTGGTGGTTCGAAAACATTTTTCGTATAATTTTTCCCTGCATAACGGTACATTTTGTAGGTCGATCCAAGTTGTATCCTGTAGTTGTACATACATGTACTGCAACTAATATGTGGAAACTAGATCTAGCGACATTCAGTTAACTGGCCGCCCTTTTCAGTTAAAGGGCTCACTTCCTTATGACAAGGTTCGATGTGTTGTGTGTACCCATTAGTAACATTTCTATATCTTTAAGTTTCATTATCAGTATATCATAACTTGATTTGTGGTGAAATCCATTTCACGTTCATGTGAAAGCAAACCACTCGACATGAATGGATGGCATTAGCCATCCATCATTTTGTTTTGTTACAGTTTACAAGTTTTCCACACCTGGTCACTTCCTTGCAGGAGAAGCTGGCAGAGAGGAATTTGCATAAAGGAAGGGATCACCTTATGTGGGTTCTGTTGCAGTTCATTTCTGGCAGTATCCTGGAAAAAACCGGTTTGTGGCGGCCCTTACTAACAATAGGGCCCCGGGCGTTGGTTTTCCCCTTTCAACACTATGAGGGCAACATGGCGTCCCAAGCCACCTACAGGGATGACAACCC
>JAQGAE010005923.1:0-10711 GCA_034696685.1 Julus scandinavius
TAACATATTGGTAACATACCTGCAGTAAAGGCTGATCCATCATAAATATTGGATGTTTCACGAAATGGACTGTCAGCTCCACTAACATCATGATGATCTCTACTTATGGCAATTGGTCCCTAAAATATAAATTGCATACTACATGTAATTAATTGCATCAATGTGTGTATTGGAAACATTTACAGAATTTGCTAACTTACCTTGATGTCACCTTTCCTTATGGCATCATTGAATGCTGTGGCAATTCTAATCCGGCCTACTTGATCGGAATATAAAATTCTTGCTTGTGATCCCACAACCTGTTTAAATGATGAATATTAAAATATACATCTTGTAGATATCTTGTAAAAAATTGTGCAGCAAAATTACCATCTTGTGGTTTCCAGCCTCAGTGATCCAATGAATGTTATCCGTATATTGTTGCTGTACAGCTGTAGGTACTGAAATTTGCAACACATTATGTATAGTCAAACATTGATGATCCATTAGAAAGATATGCTTGTCATCTAGCATTTTAAAATAGTCGATGGAATGGCTTACCACCACCATTCGTCATGATTTCTTGCAGGACTGTTTTGGCTATTATGTCTGTCTTCTCAAGATCCTTCGAACTTCCTGAAGTGCACACCCAACGAAATGGTCCAAACCCCAAAGAAAAGATGTCCCTATGGATTTTGAATTTTTAATACTGTGGGACCTTGTTACATTACGTCACCCTAACATGGCTATATTTTTAATTTCCATACCCCATGATGTCTTGGACATATGACGGATAGCGGAAGGTTGTGCTTTTTGTTTCTAGTTGGTTTGATTTCATTACATCAGCACCAGCACGTTGAGCTTCTAACAAAAATGCATTTCCGTAATCCCAGAAAAACATCCCATGTGCTGCAAGTTTGTTAATAGCACTCACTTGGCGACACAAGCTGCAGAAAAGTATTGCATATTACGATTTGGTTGATTTATCAAACATTTACTGACCGAAATTTTGAAACCCAATACCTTTTTTGAACCAGTTCCTTGAACTCTGCCGGGTTATTCGCCATCATTTCATTAGCATCTTGAAACTTTAGCTGAGTGATAGATCATCCAGAAATATTAATTGTGGACTAATTGTACAAAGATTAATTGTACACTATTACTGATATACCTGAACTGGATAATAGCCTCCATTGAACGGATTATGGCATGATGTCTGATCTGAGCCTAGTTCCACGAGAAGTTCTCCATTTCTTTCATATTCTATTACAAGTCTCTCCCTGTAATGATATCATCAGTTATCGATGAAGCCAAAAATACGAATCATTGCAATTGTCATGTCACTGCTATGACTTAAATATCCGCAAAGAGTTTTTGTTATAAGCTTTGTACAGCTAAAGCCATTAATGAACAGACTAACCAAAGCGCTACTACGTTTCCATGGAATCCGATGCTGGTTTTTTCCTTGTTTAATCTGGCCTTTTTAATACGAGTGATTAACTCTTCCAAATTGTCAAACATTTCCAGAAGCCATCCTTGGTCGTATCGTTTCCTTAATGCTGCATAGCTCACCTGCAGACATTTTTAACGGTAAAGTGAAAAATGTGGTAGTTTTTCTGTCATTCAAACTGTCCATGTATACATAGCTTACTTCTGCTATCACGCCAATACAGCCGCAAATAACAGCTGCTTTTGCTTGTGCCCCACTCATTCCACCTAGTCCTGATGTAAGAAACACCTACAATGTATCGATACAAAATTACATTGCAAGCTAGATATATGGTATACGTTGTGACATACTGGGATTTAATTCTGAAAAGTTTTTTTTCAGAATTAACAGACATGTTAGTATTTTTTTTTTTCAAGTACACTAGGGAATCTTAAAATTCTTGGTATAATGTTGTCGCTGTTAAGGCACTTGTCTACCAAAGAACCATTTTTATATTCTATCCGCAAGAATCTGAATCTTTTAAGAATTGACAAACAAGCTAGTTTTATAAATACACTGGTGAATCTTGAAATTCTACATGAATGCTAGGTTTTTGCATTTGTGCGGCGAGTAGGAGGTTCGCCTTCACTTTAGAGATTATGGGACATTTTATGGCCCTGTACTTTTTTATATTATCCAATACTCTCACATTATGTTTTTGCCAAGCTAGCAGAACAGGATTCATTACTTTTTTAATTACTCTCATTTATTGATTGTCTTTTTTTACAAAGCTCATAAAATTGATGATTCACAATTGCATGTATAATATATATTTTTTTACCTTGCCAGAAAGATCGTTTGTTCCCAGATATTTTCTCCCTGCATTCAAAACTGTCAGCTTTTTTAAAATAAAATGACATTTCAGTAAAATGAAATGCACTTAACGTACGTTTGTTTTAATACCACTTAACTCACTGTGGTGCCATGTACTATCCCCTGAGGTCCAATGTAGCAGTAACTCCCAGCTGTCATTTGACCGTACCTGTGGTGATATTACAGTACTTGGTCATTTTGGACATCGACTATAATATGGTATATGCGCATGGAGAAATACTCTTGCACTTACATCGTTGTTCCAAGAGCAAACATGCGGTCATAATCCTCTCGACTGGAATAATTGGGAATTACCTAACAGCACAAACAAATACTGAATTGAAATTCACATTCTTAAATTTGTATTATCCATTTATACTGGCTGTTTTGTTGTCCATGATTTCTATTCAATGTCCTTTACCATTCCATTGGTGATGACAAGCCTTGGACCAGAAGCTATGCTGGGAAATAATCCCAAAGGGTGACCAGAGTACATTATTAGCGTTTGATCCTCTTCCATTTCAGCTAAATATTTCATTGTAAGCCAAAACTAAAAGTTAAAAAAAAACATTCATTTTTTTTTGGATTGTGATTTACATATTCAGGTTGTTTTTTTGCAATGTGCGTAACTTTAATTTTACCTGGGCCCAGTTTGAAAATACTTGACCATTTCCACCATAGGTCACTAATTCATGGGGAAATTGTGCCACGGTTTTGTCCAAGTTGTTCATGATCATGTGCATGATAACTGCGGCATGTTTAATTTTTGTTGGATACTGATCCACAGGATATGCTCTACATAATAATAAACCAATTCAGCTTTTCCTAATGTGGTGATGTAATGACATATTATTCATTTCATTGCAATAAACTTACTTTAATTCAATATCTGGTATAAATCTGTACATATAGATGTGCCCGTAGCGTCGTAACTCTTCAGCAAATTCCGGTGCCAACTCATCGTGAGTTGTAGTTGGAAAGTACCGAAGTGCATTTCTGATTGCCAGCTGAAATTGTTGTCCATTGAAAATGAGATTTTTAAAATTTTTTTTTTCGAAAATCTGCACTATTATAATAGTCGATATCTAATTATTGTGATTCAGACTGTAATTCTATATTAAGTCAATAAGGAATTTTTGTTACAGCTAGCCTGTATATATATTCGGTAATTGTATGTGATGGAAAATCTCCAATGTGAAATTATAGATGTTATGCATTTTATTTTATGTCTCCATTTTTTATGCGTTGAAAATGTTTACATGGCAGAACATTGGGGAGTACAAATTTCGTCATGGGAGCTAGATTAACGACGAATCAAAATTTATACTCTTGCGACATGTTTACATATCTTAATAGCAATATAATGTAGTTATTGCCTTTTATTAGATCATTAAATTCGTGCTGGGAACTAACGTCTGCGAATTGCGTTTGAAATTTAGATTTCAGTACAGCATATAATGAACATGACTTCCACAGTGGTTTTTCCCCTTTAATATGCGAGAAATTCAAATTATTCAACGAAAATTAGAGTTGGTCTACAAATCATCCACTAAAGCCAGCCAGATTCTAGATCTAGATAGAAATTCTTCCACTAATATTTAGTTGTGAGTAGTTAAGTTTTTTCCAGTAAAAATAGCTTGTGTATTGCCATGTTTTATGCAGTATTTCTTAACAAACTTTTTGAGTCTACTGGATCACATTACTTTTAAAGTTTTTCCAGCAGATCCTTTATTAGGTATTAAATCATCCACTAAAACAATCTAGATAGTAACAGATATTTTGAATGCAAATCCAGAATTCGCCTCATTTTGTAAGGAATATCATATACATATGTATGATGCAAAAAATAATAGCTGCTTCCCAGACATTCTCTTTTAATTTCAAAATTATTGCAGGAATTATTTAAACATTCTTCAGATGTGCTCATTTTTCAACACAATTCACCAATTACGTGCTAGTCGAGTAGTCTGTATATTTATTACAATTTCTTAAACAGAATAGGTACCAAAAGTATGTTACTTTGGAGATGCTTTTTCACTGGATGTTGAACACATTCACCTCTATTAATGTAGCTATCTGGTGAATTTGGCTAGTATATCAGATTAGGGAATTTAGGG
The DNA here is from genome assembly GCA_034696685.1 of Julus scandinavius. Lineage (NCBI taxonomy): Eukaryota > Metazoa > Arthropoda > Diplopoda > Julida > Julidae > Julus > Julus scandinavius. Next base: position 4,399 of record JAQGAE010005923.1, read on the forward strand.
CATTTTACCTTTTCTTCTTGGCGATTTAAGCCCGTTGTCCGTACTGGGGCGTGTGGTATGCTCTCATCTCGTTCCTTTGGATCTGGTAAGGGCTCCAATGGAATTCCCAAGCACAGTTTTTTAAGCTTATTCATTGCACAGATAAGCAACAGCGCAAAAGAAATGCGATGTCTAGATCAAAAAGTGTGGGTGCTTTTGCCAGAGATTTATTTCTCAATGCAGTATTAATTTACTTCAAAAGTGTACTTCTATAACTTGTCAACAGTGATATGTGAAAATCAAAAACGCAGCCTAATGTTAAAGTTCTAAAATAGCTATAAACACTTTGCTGTAAATGTATTCGAAGGAGATATCTACTTGACGAAATAACCTCACTTAGCAACCACCATTTTTTATATTAGAATTAATATAATGGTATTATTAATATAAAAGTAATCTTAAATGATCCAGGAAGTTTTAGTGGGAAATAAACCACATTCATTTAAGTTAGATTTGCTGAAACCAAAAAAAAATACGTTTGACCTCTGTGGTTTTCAGCTCATATGACTTACGAAATAATTTGCAGATTCATAACTTCAAAAATGACACATAGATTTCACACCTGTATGTTTATTGTCGGCGTTAATTGTCATTGAACATTACTATATTAAACTAGTAAAAACATATTTCATACATATATATATATGGCTTACTATAGTAATGCTTACTTCTATGATGCATACAAAAACACCAGTATACAAATGAAATTCCATATAAACATTATGAATGATAAATAATTACTTAGTAAATACATGTATTAAAAAATGATTAAAAGCTTGTAAAGTCAAGCCAATATTTTAGATTATATCCTCGCTTAGTTACTTTGGCTCACGGTAATTTTAATTGGCAATTGTGCTAATGGCACACATTCTTCATTTTTATTAAATCCATTTTTGGTTATTTCAGGAACATCGCACAAAAACCATTCTCTTTGCTTTGGACTCAATTTGTTGTGAAATTTTTGAATAATTGGTGGGATGTATTCCAGAAACTTTACATCGACGTCATTTTTACCTAAAAATAAGAACGCATATGATAAGATTAAGTTTCGTGTTAATGATGTTGTTAGAATACAAAAGTTGAAATAAGATTATTAAACCATGGTTACGATCGTTACCTAAAATATACGTAAAAATAAAACTTAGTACAAGCGGTAGCGAAAATATAATGCATCCAAGCCAAAGGTATGACATACTGGCTAATGGAAATGCAGCTTTCCTAAAGTAAAAATTGCAGTTTAGAATTGAGCTGGTATCCAAAAAAATGAATTCTAAAAGACATGCCAGATACATAAATTATGACTTACATGAAATCAAATGAGTTTGTTGAAGTAATATACAAACTTTGCGTTGAATTTATGTTTAAAATATTTTCTGTAGTCTCGTTTAAATATTCATATGTCGAAATTGTTGATGAATTTAACGACATATCGAATAAGGTTGCATTTAAAGGATTATTCGCAGGACATCCTTCTATGCTAGTAGGTTTCATGTGCATTATCGAACTTGGAAATAGTAGTACTCCTATTATGAGATAGAGGCCAAATAAAAAACTGAGAGTGAAGGCAATTATTCCACCCTGAAAGACAAATTAATAGAAATTTACATGGTTATCCTTTCCAACAAATGCAATGACAACACCAAATATTTATGTTTGTATATTTGGATTAACCTTTAATACACTTACTTTACTACTAGCTCTTGGACAAATTATTCCGATGACAAATAAGGCAAATAACGGGCACGATACAGACGCTATAATAACAGTACCACCCTCAAGGTACAAAACAGTAAAAATTTAAAAAGATCAAAACTTTAATAAATATGTTCTTGTTAATGCGAAGGTATTAAAAGATCTAAATACCTGCATAACATTGGGGAAACATTGTATGAAGAATATTGATAACACGGTGAGTCCTCCAAAAAGAAATGCTACGTCACGAAATATTAAAGTTAGGTTAACTATAAACTCTCAAAGTATCTTAGAGAACAAAACATAATGAAGTTAAATACAAACTCAGTAATTTGCAAACTTTGGTGCGTGTATCTTCCAACATATTTGGATATTTCGATAGGATAAATGCATCAATACTAATACATGCCAGGGAATTGAGGAATGATGATAGTGTGCTGAAATTTAAAAATTTTGCAAAAAAGTGTGTTAGCTTATCAAAAACAAGTCTGCTATTATAATTTTTAAATAGGATACCATTTACACTTTTCGCGTATTTGATTTGTAGAAATTTTATTTAGAAAACAGATTGTTTGATATAAATATCAAACTTAAAACAAAGGACTGTCTCAAAGAATGTCCTTAGTCACCTGAGGCTGGCTGCCACCAATCCTGCGAAATATAATCCAGGAAGTCCTGGGTATTCTGAAAACGTTTTCATCACATAATAAGGCAAGATCTGCAAATTGAAAATAATGCATTTAATAACATATTTTGTGATATCTTAAACTTAAATGTGACCTATGTGTTTGTAATTATCTTACCTGATTCATACTTTTAATTTCATTGTTTGCCAATGGATCACATTCGGAAAATGTAGCATAAGCCAATAAACTCAAATATCCCACAAAAATGATTGAAGCAATTAACATGACGATGCTTATAATGTTGATTCTGAAAGAGTAATAATGTTTAATGAAAATTGAAAATGACATTAGCATCTCTAACTTCATGGCAGTAAATCTTATTAAAATGCTAATTTTACTTTTGGGCTTGCTTCATAGTCGCACAAGCCATAAGTCGTTGAATATTAGGTTGGTTTGTTGCAAAAAAGCAGGCGTAAGAACACATCCATCCAATTAAAGTACTCCACACAGTATGTGTTACTGTAGGATCAAAACTGAAACTATAAAACGAGGAATTGTATACGTGTATGCAGCTTTGGGACATAAAGGGTTTTGCAACTGAATAGTAAAATAGTAATTTTTACTCAAATTGAAGACGCTCGCCTTCAGATGTGATGCGCCAAACTTTTGAGAATCCTCCAATGCTTATTGTTCCAAAAATCATCAAGATTACCATTACAATCAACATTTGAAGACCCTGTACTGTATCTGCAAAAACCACTGCACGCATTCCACCCTGAATAAGAAAATAGTAAAATTAAGGCATTTTTGTGCAAGTTGGTTAAACGGTTTCATGCGGATAAAACATGTTTTACCAAAACTGTGTAAATCATGCATATCCCAATCATGACTAATACCACGACCCATATGTTTTGCTTCATTGCTGTAAAATATTAATAACACGTTATTTATTTTGTGTAACATTACTAGGAGTAATTATGTCTAGAATTGCAGAATTTTAAAATTTCAATTACCTAAACTCATTGCAATTGATGGTCCATAAATAGTCACGCTCGCAAAATTAATCTTTAAAAATGTAACGTGTTTAAAAAACGATTTGAATTAAAAGATCACAAATAATAAGATAGGTGCCGATTGTATTCATTAAAAAAAAAAACCTACCGAAGCGATAATATATAAAACGATTGCAACTTCCTTGAAGGTTTTGTTATAGCGAATTTCATAAAACTGGTGTGAAAGAAAAAATAAAAAATAAACGGAAATCCCTAAATAAGCATGCAAATAATGAAAATTCCTTCATGAAATCAAGTTTGTTTTGGCACTTCAGTTTTATCCATCAGATATTGATTGTATATTAGTTCAATTGTTATAATTGAGTCAAAGAATTACTCGTAAATCTATTGATAGAACATGTGTTTAATACCATTCTTTGATAAAAAGTAAGGTTATAACTTTAAACTTACCTCGAATATATTCCCACTTGTAAATTTGCGATATACTGGTGTTACAAATTCATTAATTACTGGTATTAAAAGCATATATGGAATGATGATGAGAAGTACCCCAATTCCATAGGAGTACACTTCTGATGAGAAACTGTAAGTTGCATTAAAAGGTTCCAATTATTGACAAAATGTGATCTATTGATACTGATTTTTAAAACGATATTTTCCTTTAATGAAATTAAACTAAAATTAGAGTTTTGCATTATTGCATAATCACATCAGGTATCTTATTTTTGTGAGGGTGATAAAATCTTGATTGAAAATATTTAAAATTTCACTTAAAATTCAAATAAAATTGCCTCGTTTATTTTTTAAAAAAGCGATTGATTCCCGCGCTTTTTATATAGAATTTTAAACCGTTTTATGTTTATTTAATTAGAGTAATTTTAAAATGGTTGGCACTTATGAATTCTCATTTTGGGTAAAAACGTATTATACATATATGTGTAGCTATCTGACCTTTTCAATTCAAATAACTTCCCAAGACAACTTAACAGCAGCCTAATGATGACCAGATAATAGTAAAGTAGAAAAAAAACACCAACCCAATCATTAATCCTGACGCAGTTATTGTTGAAAAAGACGAAATTGCTAATGGAAACATGCTGATCGATTGACTTCCCAAGAAATACTCGAAAAAAGTGGATTGTTTTTTCTTAAAACAGCCATTGTATAAACCAAATCCAGCAGACAGTAGTAAAGAAATTCCTATTATTAGGTAGTCCCATACACTCAGATAAGAATCCATATTAGAAAGCTTCAATGAAATTGAAAAACGTTCTGAAATTAGTATCGATGTTGTATGTGCTGGATCGCGACATACGATGTATTGAAATGAATTCCTTGTTTTAAATAAAAAGTCGATTTTTTAAACTGTTAATATCAACAACTACCCCGGCTATTGCGTAAGAAATTGTCACGAAAAAGTTTTTTTTCCTAATGGCATAGTTGAGATATTTAAAAGCCCATTTATATCCAAATGAATAATTCATGATCATTATATGTTAAAGATCTACCCCATGTGCTTGTAAAACTCGACAAATGGGTGTAGATTACACAACTCCATTGCCATTCCGTTATACAATGTATTGTAGTAAAATGTTTTACTATCAGGTATTTTTTTATGCAAGAATGCAATCTGAACTTGTGTTGTGCGTTCAATGTTATGGTGTGTTGTGTTGTTAACGCTCAAAACTCACTATACAAGTATGTAAATTTAGAATAGGGAACAAAAATGAATAATTCGGTAATTTTGAAGTTCATGCGATAGACATTGCCCTGGGATCCTTCACAAATAGTCCAAAAACGTATGGTAGGGAGTGGGTGAAATTTTAAGTGAATTTTGTTGATGTCTTTTTTGAATGGCCCCAAAAACACCCGCCAATATCAATTAAGTTTATCCGAACTTTTTACGAAATCCATTAACGTAATCAAATAAAACGCTGAATGTAGAGGACAAGGTTCTTCTCTGTTGCTTTCTCATATTTCGAAAAATAAGCACAAAGACGGTAGTAATATTTCTTAACTGGTCATTAAATTGCCATCAGATTTACAGACTAGTAACATTCATTTAACAGACACCCAATGAAGCCCCATGGGGAATAATCTAAATGAATCTACCAGGTACGTACTACTGAAATATGTCAAGATAAATAGGCACTCGAATGTTATTTATGTCTGCATCAAACACTCATCTACAGAATTCTTGCAATACTTGGCAGGGATTTCAAAAATTCGAATATGTTAAATTAATGTAATTATGTAATGATACTCATTTTTTGATGGAAGGACGTTCTCATAAACTGATATGATTACTGCTACTGTTTATGTACAGTAGAACCTAGAATGTAAATGAATAAACTCTCTAAAATCATAAAATGTAGCAGTCACGACTTGGGACGCATGTAAAACTTAATAAACCTCCTTAAAGTAAGTGCGCATGTCTACTGATGAATCTTGTCTAAAAGCATATTTTTCACAGGTCCCAAGAGTATGCTTTTAGACAGGTTCTACTGTAGATTGGTAATGCATGGGCATCAACACTCACGACGGGTGAAGTCTGGTATGTCTGTCAAGTTTTTTACGATAAGTTCGAATACTGTCGGGTGCTTCATGTCATAAAGTAAATTAATGAGATTGTCAAACCTCCATAGAAATTGATTAGCCATGCGTATTGAATTTATTTCGCCATTTGCAAATTTAATTGCGTTGATGTTAAAATATTATTACATGTACATCTATTGGATATCAATTGATATTTGCGCCAGGCAGAATTGTGCAATTACTTCGTATGCAAATTTAATTTAATGAGATAAGGTTTTAATAGCGATTACAGATTGCTTAATTATTTTCCACAGATTCCCCCGCGAATGTTTTTATGACCATTTTTAATACGTGTGAAGGATGTTCCTATACTTTTTAAAATAGGTAATTCTCATTATTCCTTCTAAG
>JAQGAE010005924.1:0-10711 GCA_034696685.1 Julus scandinavius
TAATTTTCATTAATTGTCTTAAAAAAACTGTCTCAGTCATAAAATCAGTATTAAAATAAGACTATGTTTTTACAGTGCAGTAAGCAGACGAAGTATATATTATCAGTTTACTAATGACAAAATTCTTAAAAATTTATTGCATTTACCCTTTGATGCAATTACAGATCCGTTGATAGTTAATTCTTGTAAAATGTTATTCAATACAGTTATAGAACCTAACTTGGACCATTGTGTGCATCTTTATCATACGATTACAACGCAACAACAAAACCACATTTATAAAACATTTTCGAGTTGTGACGAACTTTGCATATAACGTCCTTTGCAGTTGTTCCTTCGTGCAAATGGTGGCTACAGTTTCAAAACAACTAGTTTCGCCATCGGCTATAATTGGATACATCACATGCCCGAAAGGCTTAAAAATAACGTGTAATGAAACTCGACGGTAGCAATATTATTCTATCTTTGATGCTTATCTTCGCAAATGCATGAAATGGCTACTGGCCAATTTCTATGATGTAAAGATAATGAATAATTGATGAAAGGATTAATTCTTCCCGGCATCAGTTAGGGGGCAATCATTTAATTAAAGGCGATGTTTGTTGATTAACCGATCGCAACCAGAAAACTACTCGATTCTCGAACAATTTAATTTCGCAGCGAAGGTTAGGCTTATTTTAAAACTCCAGCGGTCAATTACGGCAACTTTTTTTTTTTTTTAAAAAAAAGATCATAATATAGCGAGACTATCCACCGGTAAATATCAGTTATCATATTTTCAATTAAAAGCTACTATATTCGTTATATGCCTGGTAAAAGGCGCGATAATCCGCCTCCCTTCTCCATGTCTATATTCAGCACGCACCAAAAAAGCATTAATTAATCGATTTTTAAGGGCTGGATTTGAGGTATTACTACACTCTGGTGCGAGCAGTGTTTGCCTAACCGTTAGGGGCAGCCTTGCTGCGCCATCTATTGGCATTTATGTGAAATCAAGCATAGCATAAAAACGAGGCAATTATGAAAAAAAAAACATTCCAGCTACTTTGACATGGACGTTGAGCAATGCTGGAGAACATCAGGCTGTGCAATATTACTGTTATGTTTATTTCCTTTATGTATTATTTCCACACCTAAACTATAACATGTTAACACAAATTCTAGGACAAAGAACGCATTATTTGGATTTACATTAATTGCGATGGGAAAACTTGATTCGATTAACGAACTTCTCGGTTTACGAACAGGGTCGAGGAACGGATTAAGTTCGTAAACCGAGGTTCCATTGTATAGACTTCCGTGTCTTATAAACAGAAGAAAGCTTAGCGGTTGCATGGTTAAGTCCTTATAGGAAAGTATCTGATATGTGTCTGAGATGACAACCATCGTGACAGTAATCTTAAGAAACTTTCCTTCAGGTTTCTAAAGGTCTTTTGTGCCTTATAAAATGATTAAAAGCAATAATAATTTCAATACAAAATCTTATTAAAACAGTTTAATAACAAGGGTTAAAAGTCGCCTAACATGACAATTCTTGAGACTTTTTTCGTAATCTCACAGAATTTGTATTCACAGTAAGAAGTTATTTCTACATAAAAACCTATCGACAATTTAATATAAAGTGGTTTAACTTGCTATACAATTTTAAAAAATCGAAAACTGCTAAAATATGAACATCATTTTTTCATTAGACTATTATTAGTCAAAAATTAGTAAAAAAGACGCTTAAATTAAATTCTCTTTTTAAAGCAACCTTGCTTTTTTGAAAGGCAAGGAAAGCACACAAGAAAAAATCTTTTTTAATAATCATTATAAACAAAGGAAAATACAAATTTAAATTTTCGCTGAAAGTGGTATTAAAAAATAAATCAAAAATAGTAATAAAACTAATCGCAGTAAGTTATCATTTATAAAAAATAAAAAAAATTCATTTTAGAATGCACTAGAATGTGTTTTTGTTATGATATCAGTTTGGTACCATGTACTCGTATTAAAACAGACACTACCAGTTTTACTATGGTCACTGACCATTCTGATGACTAAAAATTCAAAAATATGACACTATGCTGAATAAATTATTGTCAAAATTAGTCAAAGAAATTGTTTTAGAACAAAATTTACAACCTGCTGCGAATAACTACACTTAATTCAACTTGAATATACGTACAAAACAGTTTTGTCTTTGTCACTTCTGAATTCAAAATCATAACTAATTAAAATTAATTTCTTATTAGAATGTAAACAAAAGTTTTTGCCGTTTTCTTTTAGTAAAAAGCGGATTTGTATTTCCCTAAAATTATGTTAAAATGAGTTCAAAGGGAAATTCCCAATTTCTATCAATGCAGGACTGGATGAATCAGCCATCACGTAATGTTTGTGATTAACTAATAAATGACTGTAAATATGTAATAGTTATCACGCATGTTGAATTTGTATGACTTTTTCAAAATAAATAGTTTTTCCCAGACTAATCCAGGTTTTTCAAAAAAGTTCCTTAAAAAGTTCCTTAAAAATTCATTATACATAAATAAGCTTGAATTAAAACATTTAAAAATGTATGAAAAATAATTAATAATCATTTCTTTTATCGATGCAAATTATTAATCTAGCCCTAAGCAGTTCCAATAGGCTTTTAGAAAATGCTGTTTCAAATTATCTATTGTTAGATTGACTGTAACTAGATTTACTCGTCAATTGGCAGAAAGGAATGAAGAAACCATTTAAATTATTACGTTAGTAGGTTGCCATGGCGTAAATAAATGAACAATTACTTTGGACAGCAGACTAATCCTAGCCATGATTATAAATTAGCATGCACACTAAATTGCGTACTTAAATGTCGCCCTATTTGCTTCCGTATATACAGTGCAAAATGATCAATGCCAACATGATTTAAATACACATGCAGAGTTGTCAATTTTTGGGCGTTTCCGAATTTCTACAGGGCCAATTTATCTTTATACATTAATGAGAGCAACAAAACGCGGTTTTCGTGTTGAAATGTGAAAGATTTATTTCACCAGTTTAGTTTAGCTAATCATTGCTTACTGCGACAATAAAATTGAAAGTCATGAAATGTGTTAAATGGCTCATTTTAGGCTATGTCGGACATTCCGATGTTTTGTTTCCGCCCAGAATTGTAGTATGTAGTAAATCAACTAATATTTGATACAAAAATAAAATAAGCATAGTTTTAGTGATTCATAATTATAGTTTTAGAAAATAACGTAATGTAATACCGATATGCCGTTAATGATGTAGTGATAAATGACAAATTTCATGTTTTCTCAATGTATGTCTAGAATACGTGCAGCACAAATTAATTAAGTGTATAGATGTACATGAATTGTATAACTTCAAATTAATTATATTTCTCCAATAAAAATGCATAATGGATAGCGTTCATAGCGTGACAGTTTTCCAAAAAAGATATCCAAGCGTATTAATAAAGCACCAATTTTTTTTGTTCAATAATTAACCTTTGAACTAATATATTATGTGATAAATACGTTCCAGACAACAAAGCGTCGAATTTATATGGAAGTCACAATTACTAAATTATTTTTACATTTATCTTTAATCAGCGAAGTCACAAAATGGGCTTTAGTGCCTTAGTGTCTTGATTTTTAGACAATATATTTGCCGATATGAATCCAGATATATGAAGAACATATAAAGGCTTTTAGCATCAAATATATGTATCTATCTCGTTTATCCTACTCTTAAAAATGACTGAATAAAAACTATAAATTAACTTAAGTATAACGAATCGATCGTCAGTTAAATTTTAAGTACAGGCAATGACAATTTTACAAATAAAATCATTTTTTATAAGCTGGATAAATTAATTTATTACTATATATATGGTGACGATGAGCTGCAGTATGATCTTGTCGTCAATTTTCATATTTCGAATGCAAACATGTAACCGAATGCTTCCGTAATGATTAACGCCATATTTATAAAGATATGACATTTTTACACTTTAAAAATAAACTGGTACATGTAAACTATATAAAATCCTCATAAATCGTGGGATCAAATGGTACGTGCAATTTGTGCACCCGTAAACCTCATTAGCGCGAATGAAGAAAACATCACAGCTTGCCAACACCAAAAATGTACAGTTAAATAAGAAAGAAAACTATTTGACATAATTGTTCACATAATTATTACAAGATCAAAATATTGTAATCATCACATTCTAGCAGAAAACTACGAAGTTATGCCATAAATACTGTACACGTATACGATCCGTGAACTTCGTGCCAAGAGAGCATTCATATCTGACCAATTAATTTGTCCATTTTCTCATTATTATCGAGTTCTGAAAATTTTTAACAATCCCCTTCCTCAATAATCCGATCATAACAAACACGAGCTCTGTTCAATCGGGGGAATGCATCGTATATACTTTTAATTGGCTAACGGTTTTGTCCATTTCACGCACTTGTAATCTACACATGTGCAGCGCAGATGGTAACTTCACAGAGAGGCTAAAATCAGTGTTTTATGCAAATGCTGAGAAACTTGGGTTGATTGAAACACAGTCGTACTTCATAAATATTTCATAAACCTTATATTGGAATCGCTTTGAGCCTTAAAACCATTAAACATTAAAGCGATTCAGAACCATGTTTAAGAAAATCAATATTCGCAGTTCAAATAAAGTTTTATTTCCATTTCACTTATATATATCGATAAAGAAAAAAATAGCTTAGTAACGTATGAAAAGTATCTCGATAAAGCTTTTATGGAGTATGAAAGCCAGTTCACCCTAATGAAAACCAAAAGAATATCATGTTATTATATACAGTTTTTCTAAACTCTTATCAAATTAAAAAAAACCTGAGAAATACCACCGATAGAATATATAAATAAATTCACCAACGACAAATTTTAGAGCCTATAGGGCTCCAAAAATAAACCTGCGAACAACGGTGGTTAAACCAAAAGCAAGATGATAAGAAATCAATACAGGAACTAAAGCTAGGAAAGTAAAAGATGGAGAAACAGGTGTTTCATCTCTTAAAGACAGCAAGAGTTAACAAAGCGTTACCAGTGGTGATTTCCCATAATAGGGTGATAAATCCTATACTTGCGAAGATAAAATTTAGAAACGCCAAATCAAAATTTAAACAACCACATCTGGTGCTTTTTCGTAAATGCTTTTTCCTCCAATACAGAATGTCTTTTCTCAAGGATTTTTCTTTGAGGTTGGAATAAGAAGAATTTCAGTTTTGCTATGATGGAATCAAACACCATAATCGGCTGATATTTGTTAATTTAAAGTTATCCCAATAGCCTCAAAATAAATTACTGTATTGTAATCAAAGCAATTAACGACCAATAATAATCAAATCAATCCATGATTTCCTGGTTTCTTTTTTTAAATAAACATGTAATATATGTATAATTCAACATATGTTTGTCTTTATTTCCAATGTTTGGTAACGGAAATAATTAAAACTTGGAAAAATAATTATTTCTATGACAAAAATGAAAATTCGAGCATTTCAATTTCAGCATTAAAGAAAACATGTGCTGGAAAGTAATTTAAGTTGAGGGAATCTTAAGGAGGATGTTACATTTTAACATTGCAAACAAGGCAAAAAAACATCAAAGCGTGACCTTTAAAAAGGTTAAGTAACTTTTGGCTGCCTGGAGTTTAGGACTCCTAAATACACGAAGTCCCAGTCTGTCAGTGTTAGTAAGATACCAGTGCATGATAATGAAAAGAAGATAGAAAAAATTAGAGAGGATAGAGCCCGGTGGCGGCCTGTGGACACAACCGCCAAGCAACTCTGGAATCCCGGCATGAAGGCTCCGTGACTCTCGGGTCCTACCTGGCCGTTCTAGCATCCTTATTGCCGCAGTGTTGAACGTGTTGTACTTCACATCCGGACACGTTCCACATGGTGTAAACGCGGACACCAACCGCGATTTCAAACGGTCAAAACTCGATCCGCGCTGTTTACGCGTTCCGTCTCCAGGTTACTCCCGTACGTCACGCCATGCCCTAGGTGGGCATGCCTAGAGGTGCAATTTCTCATCCCCACGGTCACTTGTGCCAACAAATGGCGTTATTATTGATGATGGCCGATCAATTTGTGTGTGGACGCAGGCCACAAGCTTGGCATTTAGACGCTTTTAAAAGGTCACGTGCGTGTGGAGGGGGGTTGATCCACGACAGCCGTCTTGTAGCACCTCCTTACGGCGAATAGCTTTGGGCAACTGACAAAATTTGCATTTGAACATTAGAACAATTGTCATCCGTAAAGTCACCTGGAGCATTCCGTCCATTGTTACAAACTGGCTTTAACGGTTATACGCTAATCCTTAATGTGGTCTTTTTTTTGTATCACCTCTCCATAGGCAAAATATAAACGCCAATAGGGGGCAGCGTACGTGGGAACACCTTTCAATATCGTATAGGAATGCAGATTGTGTGACTGCACCTCTGCATGTATTCAGCCAATGAACACTCGTCGACTGTTTAGTATGAGAGCTGAGAGTGAGAGAGCCGTAAAACGAACGTTTTTTCAAAATTCGCTTCTAGTTCCTATATGCCGAAAACTATAAATAGAAGCCGTAGAACTAACTACTGGCCTACCGCAGTTAGCATATAAACGGCTCTGGCAATTTTTTTTTTATATATCCAGAATTCGTGCAAATTTCATACGTTTTTTTTCCCTTTATGCTTGTGCGTGTTAAAGTACGTAGAACAGGAATCAAATATGAATGCTATCTGTATAACGCGTCTGCTATAGCTTCGAGGACACGATCTCTCGTAAATTTTGACGGGAATACATTTTTTCATATTTTAAATAATGTACCATGCTTGTCACTGAGATCGATCTGAAGTATCAGCTTATCCCGATGGAGGCCGCATGGGGGCGCTATTGTTTAAAACTTATCAAGTGAGATATTTCATGCACTGACCACGTACTATTGAAATTGGTTATTTTATTGATATAGACAGAATATGGAGATTTTTTTATGACAGTGCATTATTCTGAAACTTTTTTGGTACAGGCACGTCTTATGACAACATTTTATGAACGAGACATTTAACAGCAATTAACATACTTTAAATGTCATTTTAGCATTTTGAATTCATTTTAAGTTACACTACATGTTTTTAGAAAAACAAGTATAATTCAGACATGCTTAAATGATGAGATGAGAATATGCTAACATGCTGCATGTTTAGCCCTTCACGTATGTTAAAAATTAGCGAGGACAGCTAAAACTTGTTTAAAATAATGATTTTTATTCAATTAACAAACGTAAACTAATTACTAAAAACATCCTTTATAGCCAACGAACTAATATCAAAATAGTGCTGAAGAAGAGATGCACAGTTAAAGCTCTCTTAACCGTATACTAAGGGCGGTCAAAAAGTTTTGAATATTCGTTAATTATTCGAAAACCAGATGTCGTACAAAAAAACTGAAATAGCCATTTTAAAGAGCAGAAAATTTAGTGTTGGGTCACTACATGGCGCCACAATTCATGCAGAATTTCGAAAAAACTATCAAAAACAAAATGGCGTCTCAGTTGAAATCGTTAACGCGAGAGGAACCACGAAGTGTTATTCGTTTTTCAGAGTTGAAAGGAAGTGAAGTTAATGGTGAGATAAGTGTTTCACAAAGTACGGTAAAGGGGTGGTTTTTAAACATATCCAACATAACGTATTTTACGAGAGGGGTATTAGCAATCTCATCAAACATTGAGATAAATGTGTCAACAAACTCTGGTTCTACATTGAAAAATAGCAAATTTCCTGTTCATTAAAATGGATATTTCAGTTATTTTGTACGACGTCTGGTTTTCGAGTAATAAACGAATATGCCACACATTTTGACCGCCCCTCGTGCATTCGTGTTTTTATATATAACTTACATGTAAAACAAATACTATCTCATGTAAAATATTTTTCGGCCGACGAACATATATATATATATGTATATTACTTTTTAATTTTATATTGATTATGGATTTATTCATTTTCCTTTCTTTTTTTTCTTTTTTTTTTCGTTTTTTTTAAATTCAATTTGTAGACCAGAGTTTTATATTTTTTTTCAAATGGAAACATTGCTTTTCCGGCAAGTAAATTATAAGTTTCACATTATTAGTACTTTTTAGCTAGAATATTTACAAGAAAATGAATAAAAAATTATTTTAGTGTAAAATCATTTGGAAAGTTAGCATTGATGAAAAACAACCCTGTAAAACTGTAATGTAAAACTTTTGCTTTCTGGTAAATTTATATTTGCTGTTTCAAGTACAAACAGGAGTTACTTTATAACATTTTTAGTTTAATGCTAATTTTAAACGACATGTGAAGTGTCAAATGTTCTATTGTATTGTGTGTATATTATCTATATACGATGTACACCGATTATGCAAAATTAGCAATCTGATTACCGATAAATACGAGAAATATCTCGTATTTAGATATAAAAAGGATGTATACATCATAAGTATATAGTATATCACACTGTGAATACATAATGGTCAGCGATTAAAATTTAAATGTCATACAATGACGTCATTTGAGGTGTCTTGCATGCATTTTATGAGTTATTATTGTCCCTTTCGAGGGTGAAATTTCGAGTAAAAGTGAAATGTCAACCTCATTACGATTGTGACTTAATTAACATACATCCATGGATGGGATTAAAATTTATGATGTCCACATGAAAGCACTATACTGGGAGAGATGTTCTGTTATTTGGTCTCATCAATTCAGGTAGGATTTGAGATATTTTCGGAAACACGGACGTGCACGACAAGCACGTTTACCGCTTAACTGGATATCAGCCAGAATATTTGGCTAAATATGGCTGTTTGGTGGCCATGAGTCAAGTTTATCTGACACAAATTTAATTTCTCAGAATTTTTCAAAAAAACAAAAATGTGCGTCCTTGGCATTTAAAAATAATTTATATACACAAACTCATAACTATTAATATAATTGTGCAAACATTTATATAAAACACACAGATTCTATTTACAAATCCTAGATATTCTTGAACAAACCTCCCAAATTGTCATTTAAATTCAAGTTAGTAAACTTTTTTGAATAAGCTTAACTTCATTGCATTGAAAAACAATCTTCCATAAGCAATTTTTTTTTTCAAACCAGGTAAATATAATTTTTGAAAATTTATATTCAGCATTTAATCTTACTTAAAAAGTACTTAGTAAATATTGAGGCGAATATAACCACACTAACATCAAAAGTATAACAAGATTGGTGCACACGCAGGCCGAAATCAAGACGTCATTTTTAAACGTTAAGTTGCATGGACAACTGCTGAGTTTTAGCTGAACCAGCAAAAGGTTTTGGTACGTAATTGTAGTGAATCAGCAACCGGAAAAATCATAGAAACTCATGTGATGCATCCATCATGTTCAGCAACGATGGGTTCAAAATTAATGGTACGTCATAATGCATAAGACTGCAGAAATAATATCGACATCAATCATGTTGACGCGCTTGTTTATAGGAACACCGAGATGCTGGGCAAATCAATTTTTGCCGAATGAAGCTCCGAGATTTTATTGGCCAATTATTTTTTGGGGACAAAACCGTTTGATGAGGATATAGGCAAAAATTATAATACCTCCCTCTAACGTCGCCTTTTTGCCATGATAAACAATTCATGGGATCTCTTCATCAAATCCTTTATCTCATTTTCAGCCCTTTTCATAGCTACAGTGTACCAAATTATGCATAAAAGATAAACAGTCGTACTTTTCCTAATCTCACGGGCGTGGCAGGATGTCAATGTTAATTTTGTTCATTTCTATTCATAGAAGTCGGAAATAAGTTGCTATTTCGGGGATTACTAGAAAGTTTCGTTGCAAAATATTACTTTTTTTTGCTCAAACTAATTTTTAACACGCATATTCAAACGTAGAGCTAAATGTCTTCGTTGCATGCTTTACTCATAGATGGCATTCAGTGTCACTACTTTGCATTGTGTTTGTTTTATGTCCAGCATATGATAATGAAGATTGCATGCTTATAAATAAGCCTTTTCGAGGATATGATAATAAATTCCCTCTTGAAAACGGTATAATATCCGCCCAGTACATTGGATGACCATTATTCCAAATCCAAACAAATGAAATAGTTTATTATAAGGTTAGTAATGAGATTATGTAGAAGCAATGTATCAGTTTTTTACATAATGTAATGAAATGTACAATATATACACGTACATTGTATAGCAAGCTATATTTTAGACAGGATATAGCACATAATACAATTGATTAAGCGAACTTATTGTTCGCTTAATATAGGTCCAACTTTCCCTAATTACTTATTCATAAAATTAATGGCATTCAGTTTTAAAATAGACCGTTGTGTTAAAATGGCATACCATTCATTGTTATTATGACATTCTTTGGTTGTTACTTGAATACAATAACCAGTCTTAAGATTAACTTAAATCAAAGTTTCAAAGTTTGGACTTTTGTTTCCATAAAACTCAAATTTAGCAAATGTTTCGAACAATAAGATATTTCGGATCTAATGGATGCTATGTTTTCTCGTCCTTCATCAAAACACGTCCTATTTCTAGAATTTAATGTCTTTTTCAATAAACGTGAGTCAACTCAGAGTTTGAAACCCTATCCTTTTCAATGGGTCGGGTTTGCGAAGATACTCACAGTTGAATGAGGGAGGTTTGGGTGGGGG
>JAQGAE010005925.1:0-10711 GCA_034696685.1 Julus scandinavius
TTGTGTGATGTCACATTACCGAACCACCCCCACCCCTTGGTCACAATTGTCACAAAAAACAAACAATAGGTGTGACATAATTTTTGAATGGGCCCGCAGTGGAGACGCGGCTTAAGAATTTCATAGACAAAGGGACTCAAGTATATTAGTGTAACGCAATTTTTTGCAAATATCTTAAAATTACAAAATGTGAGTTGTGCCCATCATCAAACATGGCGTGAAAACCCGCAATACACCGAAGAGACTCCCAATGTTTAAGAAGCGCGGAAATACGCATTGGGAATAACGTAATGACGCATAGACCTTAAACCTTCAGGCCTCGATCCTTGTAATAATTGTACAATAGGGATGAGGAGATAGGTAAAGGGAAGGAAGGTTGATCGTCCTCCCATATATATATTTTCGCGGCACGTCCAATGCCGTCATTTTTTTTAAAAAGAGAACCTTGAACCCTAGTGCAGGAATTTTAAAATACCTGTACACGTATTCGAAACACGAGTCATCGTATCTTAAGAAGACGAGAGAGGGAGTGAGCAGCAGGAGGAACTTCACTTTTTGAACGCTATAAACGTCGTCTGTGCCTTTTCTCCCCCTGATTTTTCATGAAAAAAACAACGAAAATCGCCCTTGGTACAACACTGTGGAATGCGTGTTTTTTTGTATATCTGGTCCCCCTCCCCCTTTTTTTTAAAACTTACAATTGCATTCTATACCACCCGTTATAACTTTTTTTTCTCTCTCTCTCTCCTTTTCTTTTATGAGAATCGCCTCGTTGACGACGTCACTCATTGCAAATTTAAAACGATGCAAAACACTAAAGAATGTCATGTAAACGGCAGTCATCGCCAGTTATGCTTATTTTTGCGTTCGTGTAGTGTTGTGACGTACGAGTATCATTAACATGAAGTCAAACACAGAACAGGTTTGAAGTTCCTTGACGTTGCTAGGCTGCCACGACGGTGAAGAATCTCTTTTAATCTCGATACATCTTGCATTCTAAGCGGATTTCTAATCATACAAAGATGGCCGCCGGCAGGTTGTTTTTTTTTGTAATTTTTTCAAGCACATTTTTTCAAATCATGAAAATCCATTGGCAGTTCAATGGATTTTAATTCTAGGATTAGGTGTTTCTAAATACTGTACCTGTACTGTATATGTGGACTCTAATACAACACTTGCTATAAAAATCGTTATTATGAATGATTATGAATTTCCATCAAAGTTATACAGGTATTTGATAGGGAATATTGTAAGAATATTTCCTGTAGCGCTTACATAGATTTTTTACTAAAATATTCCTAATAATTGGAACAATGAAAATTGGCCTTCAACATTGATTTGCAGACTCGCATACATTTGTGGACAGCTGTAAATATTTAATTTTCAGGAATCTAATTATCTCTCAAATTGAACGATCCCCGGATTAAACTAGGCGTAGAACATGATGCTTAAAAACGTAATAATTTAGAATCAAGGTTCGGTTTTCTAAACGATAATAGCAAATTCGTCATTCTTGTGGAATTTCTGCCATTATATCTAGTTTCTTTTTTCTTTGGAGGTTTTTATGAACCATGCAGTTCAAATTTAAAGCGTTGAAATTCTTTTTTTTCCCTCAAAAAGATGTGAAGTCATCCATGGCGTCATGTATTACGAAGCGAAGATACGTGATTTTTTATGAATTTGACTGAAGATAATATTTGCTCCTCAAGGTTCACGCGTGTTGACCCGCTTGACCTATGCCGTGGTATCATCCCTTCCTATCCGCATGAGTACACTTTGTTTAGGGATGAAAAACAGATTTTTGATTAAAGGAACAGGTATGCATCACGTAATTGCTATAATAGCGTGGAATAGGCGGTTATTTGGTCATCTACATTTAAAACAACCAACAAGATCCGCCATGAGAGCGATTCAGAGAATTATTTCCCAATCATCAATTCGACATGTTAAGTTGTTGTTGTTGTTAACCATGGTATTCTAATTTGAAACTGGCCCGCGTGTAGAATGCAATGTCACCAATGTCGCGTTGCTATTGGTCGACGCGTGTGATGTCATGTAACCAGGAAGTCACATGATACCTTCATTGAGGACCTGGCTTTCTTTATTAGGTGTAAAGGCCCCTACACATTTGAACGTTTCGTTACGTTATGTTGCCTATGTTTCGCTATGCTATGTTACGGAAACACCCTACACATTTCTATGTTGACTTTTTTCTGACATAAGCTTGCAGCGCCGCCTATTTCAGGATATTTCTCTGCACTCTTGCCCTCTTGCTCTTTCTGTGCTATTCTGCGCTCGGCGTCTGCTATACGAGGTACATTTTGCATCAAATTTTATCTTTTTCTACTTGTGTACCAAGTGCAATTAGAAGCCTAGAAGAAGTAATGCCTGTTTCACACTGGACGAAAGTGGCGCACAATCAACGATCAACAATCACTCGCACATTCCGCATGAAATTGTGTTCCTATTCACACCGGACGCACCTCACAAAAGAAGGAAAGATCGGCGCTCCTGCTAATGGCGTTTGATTTGTCCCCTCTACCGTATTTTGTTGCTGGCCGCCATGTTGTGCGCTTCCAAAGTGCTTTTTGAATCCGGCATGTAGAGGCGGATTTTCGTGACGTCATGTGAGCCGCGATCAATAGCTAGTGCGCATGCGCGAGCCTCTACTTCCTGAGTTGGCAGACGAATTCTTGTGCTTTTTGAGCGAAAGTCGTCCAGTGTGAAACAGGCTTAATGAAAGTTACACGACGCTGTTTAATAAATTTCATCTATCTTCCCATTGGTCGGAAAAATAGACAGTCTGCTTTTTTCCTTTCTTTTCCCATTGGTCGGAATAGAAACTGTTTCTATTCTATTCTGCTTATGTGTGTCGAAGTCGTCTGCTAGTGACGTCAAAATAACATAGCATAACATAAAAAAACGTTCAAATGTGTAGGGGCCTTCACTTTATTGTGGAATGGAATGGGAAGAATTTCAACATCTCACTGGTATGGGTGATATTAGTTGTTGACAATTGACCCTTTCGTCGTTTCGTCCAAACAGTGTACAGTACAGTAAAACCTGTCTAAATGGCCTGTGAAAATGAATAACCTCTCTAAAAGCATAACATGTTCCGGTCCATACTTGGGGCTCGTGTACACGAGCCTGTCTAAATGCATAACCTGTCTAAAAGTATATTTTTCACCGGTCCCAAGCGTATGCATTTAAACAGGTGCTACTGTATACTGCATTTTTACAGCTGGCTTGAAGGTTGTTACGTATTTTTCAGACTCATGCCAATCGAACTTGATTCATTATTTGATGTAATGAGCTGATGCCATTTTTCAAGCTGTGTCAAGTCTAGCAATGTGCTCTCGAACGACAACTGATAAATGAACATATCGAACGACAACTGCTGAATGAATATACGTGTAAATGGTGATCTTTCCAGTCTTGAGGTTTAACTGCACGAATAGATGGTCATAGACAAGCTGAATGGGTAATTAATATTATTTTTTTAGTTTTCTTTCCTTTTATTTCTGAAAAATGACTGAAATCGTGGCAGTCGTGTATAATATTCAGTTTTGGTATTGTCAAGAAGATAGCGCATGCACAATCCACACATCCACATTTCAACCAGTTTTTAACTACAGTGGAACCTCGGTTTACGAACGTCTCTGTTTACGAACAAGTCGGTTTACGAACACCATATGTTGTTTCGCTTTACGAACGATGCTTCAGTTTACAAACGCATTTCTCAGGACCACCAATCAAACATCCGAGTTTCTGCAACTGTTTTACTAGTTCCAGCAGAACATCTTTGTTACGGATAAGTTTTACTAAATACAAGAAACATGTAAAATGTGTTAGAATTTCCAAGGATTGAAATTAAAATCGATATTAGTTTCAAGGATATAGCCTATTCATTGCAAATATGGCAAAAGTACGTCTCTTTTTTTATCCACACCAATTGCAGATGCAATGGATGACAATTCATTGATGACGTCGGTTGGACACTTAAATCGTATAATTAACAACAGAATAGAGTAGAATAATACAAAGTTTGCTAATGGAAACAATGTTTGTTAAAGTAAATTTCTTAAACAGAATCTGCGAATGAACTTGGTTCACAGCATGACGAAACCACGTGGGTGTCTTTATTTCCTATAATGTTGGAGATCATGGATGTATAACCTATATAAAACTGCTTTCTTCTAATATTACTGTTATATTTATTTCCTTTCTGTATTAATTCAACACATAAAGCCATAACATGTTAAAAAAAATTCTAGGACAAAGAATCTAGGAGACATTATTTGGATTTACATTAATTTCAGTGGGAAAATTTGATTCGGATTACGAACTTTTCGGTTTATGAACATTGTCAAGGAATGGATTAAGTTCGTAACCCGAGGTTCCACTGTATGTCTAAATCCATTTTTTTATCTAGGGCTATTCAAATGTTACAATAATTTATTTTATGTGCTAATACTAATCTTACTTGTGGTGGACAGAAAAAATCCTCACCGTATAAACCCACTGTCATGCTAGATATATGGTTAGTTACCTGATGAAGTTAGATAAGGTTAAATTAAATTTTAGCTTTTGTGCGCTTTTTTATAAGTTGCACATATTTCATGGAACGAGTGCTTGCTATAATAATGCATGGCTACCTTTTTCTGCAGTGAATTTCTGCAGCTGGCAAGCATAGATTGCGTATTTGCAATGTCACAATTCATTTTGATTTATTAGTCATTTAAAAAAATGATGTATTATAAAAGCTGTGCCTAGCTTGGAAATCGATCATATTGAGTACCACCAGGACAATCCAGTATCACAGACTACCATTGTGGATTTTGTAGATATTCAAATTCCGCTATAGATCAGTCAGATACTGAAATTTCAAAGAATTCAACGTTGTTTGCCACAAGTTCGGGAAATATTTTCCCTATGCCGCAAATCAAGATGCTTTATTTGATATTTGTATCTTCACAACCAACATCGGCTTCCATATATAGTATATAAAATTAAAAATTCATGATATTTGCCATCCAAATAATAATTTCTTTGCCATTTGAACCAACATAGTAGAGGAGCATATCAAATATTTTGCGTGGGTACAAGATGCATCTCGAATTTTGAGAATCATCAAAATACAAAATTCCATGCTGCCCAGTTTTAAGGGTTTTGTTTACGAATTTGCCACGGTGAAGGAATGACTAGTATACGCAATCTTAAATGCATTTTCATTATTTAAATTTTAGTAGAAAAAAATAACGTGATGAGAGTTATCATTGGCTACCACCGTAAGTCTAGCCAAGGCTGATTTTCTACAGAAAACTCGAATTAGCCAAAATGACGACTATAATGATGATGGCATGAAATGAGAGGTTGCATGTTTTTTTTGTGTGTGTTAATATCGGATGATGTAAGCCCAAGGTATATAAACACATTACAGCAGTGTGTTTAGCCAATATTAATATCCTAATTATAAGAATGGAAGTACCCAATTAGCATGAATTCGCATCTCTTTACCCATGTCGGTCCCCTCCTCCCACGTGTTCAACACGGATTAAGCAGGAATTCTATTGGAATGTCTAGAATACGCTTTTTCTTAACAAAAACCTTCGTTATGAGAGATGAAGTATGGGGACATTTTCGTGGAATCAGTGGAAGGCATCGGTTTGGACGATAGGCGCAGCCATGCAATTTCACCCGAAGCATTTGTTGCATTGCTACGAAAGTTTATTATCACACCTGCATCCATGGAGAGAGGTTGCTCTATAGCGCTCTCTCCTTATCTCGTTTTCTAGTATTCTCATTACGTCATATATAGGCTAACATCAACACGACTTAAGCGGCTATAAAGTGAAAAAGCTAATTAGTTGACTCGCGCGAGTTCTATCCACCTGATGACCGAGATATTTTGGCGAGAAGATGCTAATTTCGAATTAGTTGATCGTTGTCTTGCCTGGGATTAGCAGCGTTCTTCATTTCACTTGAATGGTTCGTGTTTTATTGGATTTATTTTCGAATGTTTTCTTCTGATTAATGTGTGCCAGTGGAGTTCCCATGTTGCCATGGCGACTCCTATATATGGTTTAGTTATTTTGTAGTATATAGGTGTAGTGTTGACTCTTTTTGTTGTATTGTGTTGTTTTCGACACTTCCTAAGATATCCTAAGAGCTCATCGGGAAATATGCTTAAGCTTTTATCACCTGGGAAAAGTCTTGGATTATGCTTAAAATTTGTGTTTAACACTAGTTTATGCTGGAATTTTCTGTCCGTGTTGGGGAATTTCAGTTAATCGGACAAATTTGATATAAAAAACAAACAAAATTTTATTTTTAAACTTTGGGTACTGGGGTAATAGGTCGTGGGAGGGATGTAATTTTACAAGCAAATTTACTGGGCATTATTTAAAAATTACTTTAAAAATAAGATGTTTTTATTTTATCTATCAAATTAGTTTATTGAGATTATAATGAAATCATACTTTTGGTGAAATGTTGTATACCAATTTAAGGAGCAGAACTAATGTTGTTCCTATATGTACATTTCTAACATGTCGTATTTATACTATAGTCTTCAACATTCAGGTTGTTGTTTTTTTTTAAAAAAAAAACTATTTATAGCTTGTACTTGTCCATTATAAATGTACATGGACATTTACAAAATATTGTTGAATGTTTCCATGTTGATGTTGCTCTCAAAAGATCATCTCAACATTTAATTTGAAAATTGTTTGGCTAACTGTCTTGCCTTAATACGCTTTCTGCACTATTTTGAATGTCGTTATTTTGAACAGTATAGAATTGGTCGTGTATATTGAGTTAAATTAATTTTATGCGTTTTTCGATGTTTTTCAAGTAATTAATTAAATCAAACGTAATTTCGTTTAATATCGAATTGGGTTTTTTTATATATTTTTTTTTTAATTTCTTTTTTTGTATTTTAAACATGAAAGTTCAATCTTTAAGCCTATAAACAAATTATTTTACTTTGACTTTTTGCACGTGTTTTTGGAGGGTATTTTTCGAAATCTCCAATTTTAAAAGGTTGAGCACAGATGTGACCAAAGTATATCTTGTCTTATAATTCTTCTATATGACTCGTAAAAATCACAAAAGATAAATGTAGTTGTGGGAATCTTGATAAATGAACAGGTTAGAAAAATTCCCTAGCATTAAACCCCCTATAGTGGCGTAGTTATGGATCTTGACCCATATCAGTTGCATAGAACCGTGTTTCAACTATTTTATTTCTATATCCCAGATGGTGAGGCAATAATGTCCAAAATCCACCTGCAACAAACCTATATTGAATGTTACAAACCTGTATTTTATGTTGATTGATATGTTTCCTGGACGATGTTTTATTGTCCAAAATTTAAGATCAATCATCAATTGATTCAGTTGTCATTGCATAATACATCCCTTTTATGAACAACATTTTTAATTATTACAATTAGCATTATTGAGAATGGGATGGTGAATTTTTTTTTCCGGATAAGCTAAATTGCGACTGTTTTGGGGAAGTACTTTCGCTTTTGTCATGATAATTTTGTTTAATTTGATTCACTTTTCAAAATCCAAAATGGCCGACAGCGTGTTATTTTGCTTAAGAAATACTCATAGTCAAATTGTATGTTCATGTAGATGGGTTTTGCAACTATATATAGTCTGCGGCTGAACTATTTTCCTGCATCGAATCTGTAATTAAACCTTGTAACATTGCTGACTGTGATAAATATAGAAGTGACACTTAGTTTGAGCACAAATTCGCTTTGCACTTAGATTTAGAAAAAGTGTCGATTGACATGGCTTGCATAAATTATGCTTACTTTTTTAGGCAGTGACTTTTGGCGACGGGTTGTCGTTTATAAAAAAAAGACAAGTTTACAGGATCATTGGAGCAAACCCTTGTCTATTTATGGATAAGAAGGTTTACCATGCCATCCTTTTTATTTTGAAATTGATAGTATGCGAATGACGTCGTCCGTTAGAGGGCGTTGTCTGCTGGAAGATTGTCGACCATCCATGTTTTACTACATACATTTTCAAAAATATTCAAGTGGAAAAATGGTACAACTATTAATAAGATGCTAAAAAGTCATTATAGCATGTGGAACATTGTCCAATATTTAAGAGGACCCACTTGCCATCCGGTAAACTGACAGTCTGCCACTGACTACAACAATCAAATTTCGGAAACAACTTATGGGGAATAAACGTTTCAAATTTGTTTCATCCATTACAAAGTTTCTACATCAGTAAAATTGCAAAAATCGTGGATTTCCAATATACAGTCGAACCCTTTTAACCCAGAAGTGTCTATGTTGGACATATCTTTTAAGTGGACCCACTTGCCATCGGGTAAACTGACATTCTGCCACTGACTACAACAATCAAATTTCGGAAACAACTAATGGGGAATTAACGTTTCAAATTTGTTTCATCCATAACAAAGTTTCTACATCCCTAAAATTGCAAAAATCGTGGATTTCCAATATACAGTCAAACCCTTTTAACCCAGAATTGTTTGTTGGACATATATTTTTAAAAGTTCATTCGCCATCAGGGGATATTGATCTAAAATAACCATAAAGATGATACAATTTTTACATGGTTATAGGACACATTCTTACAACGCCTTCTGAATCTTTAAATTATCTGTTGATGGCATGGTGAAGTTTTATGAAGAGATTCGATATTTCTTCCGTATTGTAGTTGACTATTTTATAAAATCTTAAGTACGTTTATATAATGCAGCTTCCAATGCTGAAAACACTCATTTTCTTAGAGAAATGAAGGATAAAATGAATGTAAACTCAGTTGGGTAATAATTTCATAAAGTATCTGTCTATCTCCAACTATATTTCGTAAAAAATCTTTTAAAATTTCATAGAATTTCTTTTAAAAGAGAGCCGACCGTTTCGACCTGCAGCTGCAGTTATCTTCAGGGCTAATGAGTAAGAATTCGATCACTAATCAGCCTTAATCGCATTCAACGGTCAGGAGGAGAATTAGAGTTTAGAATTTAGCTAAAAAATGAAGTTGTTGCTAGTCAACCTGCAGTCGAATTTGTTAACGGGGTTTGAAACCCTATCCTTTTCAATGGGTAAATTTGCAACGACACTCGCAGTCAAACAAAATGAGATTAAATAAAAATAAAAGTTGTTTAAAATAGCTTGATAAATCAGCAAGGTCATACGCCTGTCGTTTTTCACTTTAAAATAGTAGATTTTTAAAAATTAATAAACAAGTTTGAAAAATGTCCGTTATTTGCACACGCTGCCAGCAGGTGGTAGCATGAGATAGGCAAGTTGTGAGTGCAAAAATTCAAATAATAATTTAAATTTAAAAAATCTACTATTTTAAAGTGAAGAACGACCTTGCTGATTTATCAAGCTATTTTAAACAATTTTTATTTTTATTTAATCTCTTTTTGTTTGGCTGTGAGTGTCGTTGCAAATTTACCCATTGAAAAGGATAGGGGTTGAAACCCCGTTAAACAAGGGCCTCCAACCTTCCAAAATGCAGCTTGTCCAGTTGGTGTGCTTATCTCATTGGTGTCCGTTTCTTTTCTGTTCCAGACCCAGGGTGCCACCATGTGGCCTGTGCGTGGTCGCCGAGGGACCCGCAAGCGCTGCGCCGCCCTGTTTGTGGTGGGCGTGTGCGCAGCAGTGATGGTGTTGAGCAGGCCGTTTAATGTCACCGCCCCCGACAGCAGCACCCTCGAGGACATTCTTCCTCCGCTGCCCCAGGTTGGGGCTAGAACTGGCGTCAACGCCTCTGCCGAATCACAGGCCTCCAACGCCTCCCTAGCCCTTACCCCGCTTCTGGCGCCCCTGGCAGCCGCGACGAACTCGAGCAGTGCCAACGCATCGTCCGGTGAGCCCCTTCAGGCGGAAGTGCTCAGCTCCACCTCGGAAAAGGCGAAAACGCCGGCCACGTCCGAGGTCTACAAAACGACAGATGTTCCCCCCACTGAAGACGCCAATGGGGAAGAACGCGACTCTGTGGCCAACACGGCGTCGCCAAACGCCAAAGACGTGCCATCCACTTCGGAGAAGCTACTGGTGACATCGCCGGCGTCGTCAAAGACAACGACCGCGGCGCCAAAAACGAAAACAACCGCGGCTTCAAAAACGAATACAACCGCGGCGGCGCCAAAGACGACGACAGCCACGGCCCCGAAAACGGCGCCCGGTGGCAACGCCTCGGACACGCCAACGGTGTATGTAATCACACCCACGTTTCCGCGCATGGAGCAGATGCCAGAACTGACCCGCCTGGGTCAGACCCTGATGCTGGTGCACGACCTGTTTTGGATCGTGGCCGAGGACGCCCCCAAGAAATCTCCGGAGGTGGAGGCGCTGCTGCGGCACACGGGCATACCCTACGCTTACATCCTGGGTGCCATGCCCGACTCGTACCGCAAGAAGAAGGGCAGCAAGCCCAAGGGAGTCGCCAACAGACTGGCTGGACTGCAGTGGATCAAGGAGAACGCCCGAGACAATGGTGTCATGTTCTTTGCGGACGATGACAACAGCTATGACATCAGGCTGTTTGAAGAGGTATGGTACCGACTTGTATTTTCTTTAAATCTTTTCACATTTATCTTTTTTTGTTGTTGTTGATGATGATGAAATCCCACATGGAAAAGAAATGCATTTCAAAAATGCATATAGATTGAGACACTGAAATGCATTTCAAAATGTATTTT
>JAQGAE010005926.1:0-10711 GCA_034696685.1 Julus scandinavius
GCAGGTGCAGCCCGCATCGGAAGTACGCCGATGTACCCTTTTTCAGTTAACTATACGTAGGCATACTTCCGATGCGGGCTGCACCTGCGTACTACCGTCATGTGGGACGTCATACCGCTTCCACGCTGGGCTACCTCACCTCATGCAAGTGGAGAGACCCTTTTCCACGGAACGGTGTTTCGTGTCATCATTAAATGTCTCATTACTCGCCTAAAGTATGTTCGTCCGTCTTCGTGGGACCCCATACGGAGGGCTGCTTCATTCAGCCAACTTGCTCTTTAATCCTGCGTTTGTATATAATGAGATTGTGTTAAATAACCAATTTTCCTTTGTGTTTCTTGTTAGAGCAACACGTAGTTCAAGTGATGAAGGAAGCTCCGATCGCGTATATTTGTTGTGCCTTAAGCTCCTTTTAAAGTAAAAGTATTTCTCATATTGAAAGCCCTTCTTTCTTGCCTAGAACTCGTGTTCACGGGACTTGTGGGTGACCAATAGTAGTATAGTCCACCTAACCGGCCCCAAGTGGGTTGTGATTTCCATTGAGAGGTGATTACGCCCCCACCCACCAAAAGTGACGTCGTGGCCCCTTCCCCTAAGCAAGATGGCGGACCGGAAGTGCCAAAAATCCAAGATGGCGTCCAAAATGATGATAATTATTGCGGGAAATTTAAAAAAAGGGCGTGAAATTTAAAATCAACGCTGAAGTGACGTAATTTAGTGAAAAATGGCGGGAAAATACTGAAAGTGACGAAAATTAGGTCGGGAAATTCAAAAATAGCGGAAAAATTCAAAAAAGGGTGAAAAAAATGGGAAATTCCAAAAAATAAACAGGAAGTGATCGGAAGGGACGAAAATTAGGACGGTAAAATTTAAAAATGGCGGGAAAATTTTAAAAATGTGCAAAAATGGACCGGAAGTGCAAAAATCCAAGATGGCGATCGAAAGTGACGAAAAATGGCAGGGAAATTCAAAAATCAGGCAGGTAATTTAAAAAATAGGTGGAAAATTTAAAAATAAGCCAATCATTGATCCTCTGTGATATCATAACAAGGTGTCATACAGGGAGTGATGAAAAAAGGGTGAGGGATTTGAAAATGGACTAAAAGATTTGAAAATGGCCTTAAAGTGATAAAACAAGATGGCGGCCAACAATAATGGTGCCTAACACAAAGGAAAATAATGGATAAAGTTAAAAATGATTGAAATAAGGTCCTATATAGTGTAGTATTAATGTATACACAACAGAAGGCCTAAAAATTAATGAAACTCACCCTTATGGTAGAAGTTCATCCATCCTGGTTGGAGTTCTCCTGCAGAGTGCCCTAAGAAGAGCATGCTAACCACTGAGGACCCACAATGCATCAGGACTAAATTGGTCTAATCAGTGTATGCCTCGGACAAGGGTCCCATTAAGTCTGGGCTGGTTGTTCATATAATGCCTAAGGCACCCAACAGGCCCAACCATGTCTGACAGATGTATGGTTTTCAACAATAGAATTGTAATCAATGCCAGACAGCATGGGGCCCCACCATGTCTGAAACAAGAACGTCAATGCCGGTCATGTAACAATGATCCTACATAAAGTCCAGACCATGCGGTTCCAATTTGAAAAATCCCTTTATAAGTAAGACTAATTAGTCAGGATATGTTTAATCATGATTGATTAGGCTGTCAATTTGATCAGGGGTAAGTAGAAATATCATCAATTGAGATCTGGGGAAAAAAGACAGGCCAGTGTTGGTTTTATGTCAGCCCTCAGGGCAATGGCCTGATTGGCTGCAGCTTCATGGAGCTGGTGGGTGTGAAAGTAAAACATTATGGAATATTAAAGTATCAATTACTTCAAGTTTAGCATCAACAGAAGAAGCCTCAGCAACAGCAGCAATAGGAGCATCATCATCAACAGCAGTATATTGCATCAGCAGTGTTTTTGTGTGTGTGTCATATCCATCATCAACATAAGAATCAGCTGAAAAGAAGGTAAGCCCATTTATATTCAATTATATTATAGTATAGTATCCCTTCCCTGAACTATGTATTATTATTATTAAATTTAAATAGTAACATTATGGCCGAAAAAATGTTTAACATGGCATGGAGGCCTACTTTTTGAAATTTTGCAATTCACGTCGTTTGGTTTTTTGGCACTAGCAGCCAGAGTTTTCATCCAAATTGCATGCATTATACAGAAAGATTGGCCCCTTCTTGCCAGCTATCTACATTAAAAATTTTAGCTTCCCGAAATAATAATAACTTAAATATTTTAAGGAATTTGTGCTAAAATTAAATAATGCAAAAATGCGTTTATAATCATCCAGGTCAGAGTTTTCATCAGAAAAATGCCTATTAGTATCAGAATGTTCGTCTTGTTGATTTTTATAAGCATTAATATTTTGATTAAAAACTATTGAATAGCCGAATTTTGGGAATTTTGGCCTCAACGATTCATCGAACTTTTGCTTGTTGAGACACGGGTAAGCATAGGATGATGCTATGACCCTTCTTGTCAGGTGTCTGTTAGTCAGGGGTCCTCCATTGTCTTCAGATGGCTCGGTGATTTCATTCTTGACTGGAACAGGATTGGCTAGTTGATTTTGAAATGTCATCCGTTGTTGCAGCACTTGCGAGTATAACTAACTTTTCATTTTCGGTGAGCGTGTCGTTTTCCAGTATTTGTAACATATCAACATCGGGGCCTTTGATGGAACGGCATGTCAAGTCTCTTTCTGTTTTCTCCACTGCATTAAGGACAGGCATCGGCATAATAACCATACTGCTGCTGGGCACAAGCATCATTTTACGTACGTGCATCACTGACATGTGACAATGCTCGCTATAAGTGGCACAATGACAGATAGTTGTGGCCCCAGGAAGCCTCCATTCTGCAATATCATTTACTGTTTTGTTTTCTTCTCCGTATTTTTATTGGCCATTTTACGTAGTTGTTTTTATAGCTGTTCAGCTGTTTAATCTTCATGGGCGTTGTTGGCACATTTCATTTCAATAGATTGTAGCAGCATTCCGAGAGCCCGTGGACAACCGAATCGCCACTACCCTTTAAAAGCTTTTTCTTCCGTGCTGTTGTGTTGCAATGGATCAACTTTAATAGCAATGGAGTACGGAGAGTACATGATGTTCTGGCTCGACGACAAACGCTGTTCTGATCAGGGTGTCGAGGTGCTGGCTCGTTTTATTAATTACTGTAGCTGTAATACTATCCTCATTCGCATTCCGCGTAAAGATGACAAAGCCCACATCGATGCTGACAATGAGTAACACATAGAGTACAATTATGCCTAACGTCGTGAATTTCCGTTTCATCGTGCTAGGTTTCCGCCAATTCCTGCTCAAGCATGTTTTGGGACGTAGACACGGCTCTTTTCTTCTGGTAACACACCTGTTTGCAGTCGAAGCGCTTCTGCCGTTTTCTGTTTCAAGTCCACCATTAAATAGCTGTGGGCTATTTTTGTTGCATCCTGGTAGGCATCACTTAGGCATTTGGGATTTTTGGGATACAATTGCCGGCTTAAAGTTTTTATCTGTGAAGGATCTCGCGTATTTTGAAAAGGAACGATGATAAGACCCTTTGGAAAATAAATTTGTAATACGTTTATCATCACCCGCTTCAGACATTAAGTCGTCAATAATTAAAAAATTATGAATATTCGGGTAGAAATTTTCGTACATGTCTTCGTTTAAACACTGAAAAAATTCAAGTTCCGGTTTTACAGATTGAACCATTTCAGTATAAGCCGGTTGGTTTGCGCCGTAACACCAAATAATTCTCATGGGTGCAGGCAAACTTTGTCTGCTGGTTTTTTCCAGAACTTTTTGTACAAAGACCGTTTTTCCACTCTGGGTTGCTCCACATACCATATTCGTGAAAGGATGCTGTAAGCGGGCATCAAAATCGAACTCCATGTCAGCAGCGATGTGTACTCTGCACTTGTAGCGTTGTCAATGGTTAGTGCCGCCCTGAAAGAATGTTTAAATCCAGTAAAAAGACAGGTTTCATGGTACATGCGTTTTTTATTATTATATGCTACATGGCAGTTTCAATTTCAAATCAGAAAAACCCTTTCCAAGTTCCCTCGCACATAACAACATCGAATTGGATAACAATACAAGAGGGGCGCGCCATGACACACGATATTCCTGATATTCTATTTTGAGAAAATTAGGTGGAGGATCCATTTCTACCGTGGCCCAGCCTATCATCCGTCGCAATGCCGTTTAAGGTTTAAGCATGCCGAACACATGATGCAGCACCGTATCAGAAGCTTCATCACTGTACCAGATATTGCAAACAGCATGATAGGGACTGTTCTCATCATTATTTTCAACGCCCCCATTACAGCCGTAGCACATGTCTTTTATTGCTGCAGTTCTCGTCTCTAACAGCATGTCGAGTATGGCGAGGTTGTATATCTTCTTAAGCTAGGAGCGTCTGAGTACCGATGAATCCAGGCTTTGGCATTCCGCTAATTTATTTTTCGCGTCTGCGACACTATCACGTACAGCCGTGTTGTCCACTTTTTCATACAACATGGCGTGAAAGCCTTTTATAAACGCATAAACAATATCCCTCAGTGTATCAGGTAGGTTAGGGAAAATGCAGTGTCTTGTTACACGGTTTTCCATATATTCCTTTCAAGAGGGCTGGGCAGTATATACATGGCCATAGATGCCCAGCCTTTTAAGCACCGTAACACAGCTGCTGCGGTAATCTTTAGGAAGGCATAGTTTATAGTACACGTCCGTGAGAATGCATCCCCTTCTTCGAAACATGTATGCATATAGTGGAATTTTTTGTTTCTTCGACATCCCGTACACTGCTCTTTTTTTGCAACTATCGTCAAGTCTACTAGCCTACTTATTATAATAAGGTTGAATATCCGTTCAATCGTGTTGCTTCTAAGTACCGTTAATTCATTGTACTCCAATCCTTTGTCCCATTGTTCACTTGTACGTCACAGTCTGTTGAAACAAACGTTTCAATTAGTGTTGGTCAGCCATTATTGTCTTTAAGGCCGAATCGATATAGGGCACAAGTTCTTTTAGGCATAACCATTGCACGATCGTCAGGTTGATGCCATGCCGGGTATACTGCATCTGCTGGGTTTGTGGATTTATCACAAAATCCCTTATTTTTACATAGGTCTGGCCTCTAAAGTTATCAAGAGTCACATAGCGCTAACCCTGAATTTCAAAGGTGACTGACTTTGGCATTAGCTTCTCGGGATGTTTAGTATTCTGATATTTCTGGAGTAGTAGATTTCCATTGTCTTCAAAACCGTGCTTATTCTGTCCCTTTGATGCAGTTGGCGGTGGTGGTGGTGCTGCTGAATCCATAGCTGCGAGTTACGTTGATATTTGAATGCTGGATAACTATAACGGGTGGCTACTGAGTTGGAGTGTGTGCTGCTGTCTGTTGAACAGTCCTTTTATCTCTCTATATCGATGCTTGCGCTCTCTATCCTACTTATCAATGGTCATTCACCTAGAGCCCGCCTCTGACCAATTTCCTTAGTGGATCGATTCCTTTTCATGACGTCACGCTACTTTCTCAATGGTCCGTTGTATCGTACATGCCTCTACTTTTTGTGATACAGTTCATTGTCATGAAGTGTTATTCTTTCCTGACGTGTACAGTAGTCTGGCGCCTCGAGATAGCATAGACTTGTGAAGACAAGACGGCCTGACGTCATAGGGTTTTGCCCGGACCTTCTATTAGGTAAGTCGCCGCCCCCAGGGATTTCCAGCTAATACTAACCTTACCTCCGGTCACTCTCATTGGCTGAAGGGTTAGATGCATGTTTCATACCAGCCTCTCCACTGCTTTAGTTTCATTGCTGCAAGTTACCGTGTAGAACAGATCGTCCTATGAAAATGCTGTTGTTTCTTGATCATTTTAATTTTCCGCACTAATTTTCATCACTTCCGGCCCACCGTCTTGGATTTTTGGTGTTTCAGGTCCCCATCTTGTTTAGGGGGAGGGGCTATGATGCCACTTCCGGTGGGTGGGGGCGTGGTCACCTCTCACCGGAGATCACCACCCACTTGAGGCCGGTTAGGTGACTATACTACTACCAATCTACAAGAGAAAATAATAGGGAGGAAATGAACTCAGCTCACCACACCCTTTTCAACTGTGCAAAATTAACTTCTACTCTTTCAACTTCGTACCTAACAAGTATTGTGTCACAAATCTTAAAAGCAGTTTAATTATAATTAAGGAAATTTATAAAATTTGCCGACTTTGTTTTGGATAAAACAAGAAAAACGGATAACGACCTATTGCAACAGTTTACTTAATAAATGGGAATGACGCAGTAGTAAATAGCTGTGGCAGTGAACACATCGAAAAAACGATAGAAATGGAAAATGCAGCATGACAATTTGCTTAAAAACATCATACCAGGAAATCAATTCCATATTTTCATCACAACAATAACAAAACAATGAATAACGTGAGGGGAAAAAGCATTCAACAATGAATGAAAAACTTGAAGGTATAGTATATATGAGAAGTGATTCACTGCTGCTATTATGTGTGCGCTCGTATAAAATTATAATTCTAAATGGAAAAATAATTGACGTTCCAGTGGTAGTGTTGAAAGGCAAGTTCAAGGAAATGTCAAAAATGACAAAGCAGACGAGGGTGAAGTTACTCATATGAAAAAGTTTCTGTAGAATTATGCAGTCTGCATAAAATTTTCTGCAGAAAGTGGATTGGAATTCTGCACAGATTTGGTCCCTTTTTATGCATAACGTTTTATGCGGAAAATTTTAGGCATAAATATTTCTGCAGAAAATGTTATGCATTAATATTTCTGCATACCCATACAAAATAAAGGTTCACAGAGGGAATCCACACTGGAAACTTGCAAACACCAACCTAATGCTTTTACCCACATGGCCACTTGTACTACTTGATTGTGAAGCATTATAAAAAAGAGTTATGGATAGCTAATACAGTGGAACCTCGATTTATGAACTTAATCCGTTGCATGACCCAGTTCATAAATGGAAAAGTTCGTAATTCGAATCAATTTTCCCTGTTGCAATAAATGTAAATCATTTTTTTAACATGGTATGGTTAAATGTGTAAAATAATACAATATTATTTGTGGAATTAAATTTATTGACAGTTGAATGATAAAATGCACATGAATGATCATTGGATTCTGACTTGGAAATGAAGGGCTTGTGTACTAAGGAGGTCCTAAAAATGTCCTGGTTTGCTCAACACTGCCCTTTTCTCTTAATTCCCCTTATCAACAACTCTGCCCGATATTTCACATATTTTAATCAATTTTGTGTTGTTGATAGTTGCTTTTTGGGGCTCTGCACAACACCAACCAGATCAAGGTTCTATATTGTAAGATATGTTACAAATGCATGGAAGGTTCACATATATCAGTAATATTACAAGAAAACAGTTAATTACCAAACAAGAAACCGCATGTTTATTATTTAGAATAGTGCAGATCGTCGATTTCTATATTTTGTACTTCTTGGCAAGATCCAAAATGCGATCACAACTTTCATGTTTAGCTATAATTTCCTTTTTTAAATAAAAATTGCACATCTTTGGTTGCACACAGTGTTTTGTCTTGTTCGTAAATTGGATTAACGTTCGTAAATCGAATTGTTCGTAAATAGAGACGTTCGTAAATAACAAGTAGTATAAGACGCACCTGAATTTTGGTGGCAATTGTTTGAAGAAAATAGTGTGTCTATTAGTCCGTAAAATATAGTAAATATTATGTGATGTGAATGTGATTAGAAGGGTTTATTAGTTTATAGGGGTTTATTAGTTTAGAGAGGTTTAATAATTTATAAGGGTTTATTAGATTTGTGAAGTTTATTAGTTTAAGGGGATTTATTGAACTGGGAATATTTTCTGCAGAATTTCTGCATGTCATTTTCGCATGGGTATGCTTCAACTGCAAATATATATATTTTTTGCGAATTTTTTGTGCAGAATTCTGTGTTGTGCAAATATTTTATGCAGAATTTTTTGTGCAGAATGTTTTATGCCAAAAAAAGTATTTTTCTGCTGAATTATTTCGGGCAAATTATTTTATGCAGAATTTTTTGTACAGAATGTTTTACGTAGAAAAAAACTATTTTCTGCAGAATTGTTTCGGGCAAATTATTTTCTGCAGAATTCTGCACACCTTTTTCACATGGGTAGACATAGGGTAAAGAGAAGCACAACCAGATCAGGGCACCTTTGTTTAATGTTGTTTTTGTTTATTTTATGATTAGACACA
The DNA here is from genome assembly GCA_034696685.1 of Julus scandinavius. Classification (NCBI taxonomy): domain Eukaryota; kingdom Metazoa; phylum Arthropoda; class Diplopoda; order Julida; family Julidae; genus Julus; species Julus scandinavius. The sequence goes on from JAQGAE010005926.1 coordinate 8,281, forward strand.
TGCAGTGCATCCTATTTGATAATTTACGCACATTTTACCTAATGTTTGCTGATACACAGATAAATTAATGTGAATAAAAAACGGTTTAAAATATTATAACGCGGACTGTGGATACTAACGTTACATACTGAGTTATGTAAATGTAAATCGATTTTTTTGTTTTTTTAACATGGTATGGTTTTATGTGTGGCAATATTACAATATTATTTGTGGAATTAAATTTATTGACAGATGAATGACAAACTGCACAAGAATAGGCATTGGATTCTGTCCTGAAAATGAAGGGCTTGTGTACTAAGGAGGTCCGAAAAATGTCCTTATTTGCTCAATCGGCCCTTTTTTCTCAATTCCCCCTTATCAATGACTGCCCGATATTTCACATATTTGAATCAATTTTGTGTTGTCGATAGGTGCTTTATGGGGCTCTGCACAACACCAACCTGATCAAGGATCTATAGTGTTAGATACGTTACAAATGCATTGAAGGTTCACATATAAGAGTAATATTGGAAGAAAAACGTTTAATTACCAAACAAGAAACCGCATGTTTATTATTAAGAATAGTGCAGATCGTCGATTTTGCTATGTTGTACCCCTTGGCACGATCTAAAATGCGATCACAACTTTCATGTTTAGCTATAATTTCCTTTTTTAAATCAACATTTACACGTTGGTGATTCTACTTAACACCCTATTCACTAAAACTTGGCACATTTTTGGTTTCACCCAGGGTTTTGTCCCGTTTGTAAATTGGATTAACGTTCGTAATGTTCGTAAATCGAGGTTCCACTGTACTGGGACTTTATTACCATTAAGGTTATAAATGCTCATATTTATTACTGTATTTTATGGACTATAAGACACTACAGACTATAAGACGCACCTTAATTTTTAAGCAATTTTTTTTTAAAAAAACAAGTAGTATAAGGCGCGGGTATAAGAAGCACCTAAATTTCGGAGGCAATTGTTTGAAGAAAAAGTGCGTCCTATTGTCTATAAAATACAATAAATATTATGTGATGTGAATGTGATTAGAGGGGTTTATTAGATTTGTGAAGTTTATTAGTCTAGAGGGGTACTTCATGTCAAAACTAGTAGTAACTGAAATGTTACATCTTTGGAGGGAACAAGTAAAATTTTACTATTTAAAAATGCGCCCTCTGTTTATTATGTGAATGCCACCAACTCTTTAAAAGGAAAATTGCTAATTCAGATGATATGTACATATAAAGAAAAGCCACACACTGATGAACAGAAGGCCAAGCACAAACTGAAATGACGACTGAGTAGCACACAAGGGCCGATCAAAATAATGTGAACACTTGTAACAGCCATATCTTTATTTATTAAAATAATGTTGGACTAACTTTTACCTTTAACCCAACCTTGAGCTATCTTGTAATAGTTAATTATGGAATTTTATATCATTCACACAATTACCCCATTTCCTTACAAATTACATTTACTTAAATTTCCAGCTGCAATTTTGTGTACCAGTAGTACATTTCCTTGAACAAGTTATAAAATAAATGGTTTGACATTCTTGAATTTAATTTTTTTTCTACCAAGTTTAAAATGTTGAAAGGCAAATGAAAGGGAACTATTTTTGTGCCAGGTCTCCACTGAGACGTACATAAACATGTACGTAAACAGACAAATTAAACAACAGAAACCGTGTACGTACATACTTGTACTTGTCTCCATCAAAAAATGTGTCTCCACCAAGACGTACATTGTACTGACATGCACGTTTCCAAAAACATGTGCAAAAAAAATGTGCTATCCGTGTATTTTTAGCCACCATGTTGTGTGCGTAATCCCTGTATTTACAAACATTTGAACGATCGCTCGGGAGGCGGTCTAGATTAAAGAGGGAAATGTGTTTATTTATCTGCTAAGCCATCTGCCATTGGCTGCTTAGCCGTCAGCCGTCAGCCATTGGCTTAATTTCAAACTGAACTTGAATTATGCACCAGACACACTTGCCGCACTTTCGTGCGTTGCAGACGAAAGTGCACAAAAAAAGTGATGTGCACATGCGCACCGGAAACTACGTGTTTTTCTGCTACCATGCGTTTCCAAACATACAAACGCACTTTCCAAACAAAAATAAATGGCGGCACTCGCAAAATCTCGACAGTAGTCCACAAAAATGGCATTATATAATCTAAAACATAAAATGGAGGGTAAAATATTTACAAGTATAACAAATGTATGTCCTTGCATGCATTTTCACATTGCCAATAAAGCAAATGCCAGAATAAGGACCCACTTTATTGCATTCGTGTACGTATAGGCCTATGTGCACGCATGCACTTATCGTTTTGTGAATATTACTACAAGGTGTACCTGTCTTAAGGTGGTTTACAACCCTATCCCTTTCAATGGGTGAAATTTGTGACGACAGTAACAAGTAGATAAAAAAACATTT
>JAQGAE010005927.1:0-10709 GCA_034696685.1 Julus scandinavius
TCTCGCCTCCAGTCCAGACCTCCAGTCTCGCCTCCAGTCCAGACCTCCAGTCTCGCCTCCAGTCCAGACCTCCAGTCCAGACCTCCAATCTTGTTTCCAGCCAGACCTCCAGTCTCGCCTCCAGTCTAGCCTCCAGTCCAGACCTCCAGTCTCGCCTCCAGTCCAGACCTCCAGTCTCGCCTCCAGTCCAGACCTCCAATCTTGCTTCCAGCCAGACCTCCAGTCTCGCCTCCAGTCCAGACCTCCAGTCCAGACCTCCAGTCTCGCCTCCAGTCTCGCCTCCATTCCAGACCTCCAGTCTCGCCTCCAGTCCAGACATGTTCATCCCACTTGTGAACCAGCTTCTTAATATTTTGATTCGGGTAGCTCCTGGCGATAAACATACCAGCATTCACCGTGGTTAGATGTTTGAAGTCCCTGAACACAGATGGCGCCATCTGTCATTATTTATCCCCCTAACAACAGTGGTGTCGTCGCCGTAGTTGGCAATTTGACATCAGTGTGAAGCTTTTGATCGAGATGAGAAGAACGAGGGGGAAAACGTTGATTAGTGAAGCCGGTGAGGAATATTAAAAACATCCTTCAGTTAATTAAAACATGATGAAGGACCACGACGAATGGTGAGTCTTATTCCACTCATTTCAATTTATTTGTTAAAAAAAACATACAGAAAAGTGAGAAAACATTTTTTTTTAAATTAAAAAAATACTACTTGTTGAAAAATTAAAGATAACTCTCCAGTACTCAGTCTAGAGAAACATACTCGAAATTTTGTAATAAATAAAATCATTTTTAATGTGCGGTTAAATTTAATCGGATCGCAATTGATATGTTAACTTCTCGAACGGGTATATTTTGAAGTTTTTCATACCTGAAATGGATTTTATAAACAAAATCTACACAAACATTTATTAAAGATTAAACATAATGGTCACTTAATTCAAACTTAATTCAATTTAGATATTTCAATATTTAATAACAGAAATTTATGCGTAGTATCGCATACTTTCATATTTTTATGAAAATTAAATTCATTCCTAAATATCTAAATTAAAAAATATGCCTGTGGTGCATTTATGATGTGATATATCTAATAACATAGAAGAATATAATCTAAATTTTTAATAAAGCGCTGCGTAAACCATAAAAATCTTTAGCGGAAGATATTTTGATTACCGCTGATCTTAAGTAAAAACTTTGTTTCTCATTTCATGAATAATTAAACATTCTCATTTATTTTTAATCACTGAATTATGCTCTGAAATAATTCATATCTTCATCAGATTTGAACATCATCAAAATCAAAACATTTTCCAGACTGAGTATTTTTTTATAAAATAATATAAATTTACATTGACTAGTAATAACATTTCTTGATTTAATATGCACAAAGTATCTCTAATTTGAAACTGAAATATTTGAAGTACATTTTTTACGATCGGAGCGTTAATGTTCGCGTTAACGAGAAACCGAAATGCTACAACAATTTTTAAATTTGCTATCGAAAATTAAAGGCAACAAATGTGCCAATTAAACTAAATATTTGAGGCCCTAGAACATTCCAATTGGACATTTGGCCCTATCTTTAATAATTAATGTTTAAAAATTGAACGTGACCTGCCAAGCGGCAACTTGAATCCTCGCGTATCGCACCGAAGAACTTCCTCGCTTAGAAATGAAACAAAAGCAGTTAGGTCCACACTTTACAAGGGGTTATTTGCAAGGGTCCTTTTCGAGATAAAAAATAAGAAAATCCAGAATAAAATTATTAAAAATTCAAAAGCGCAAGGCTCGGTCAGCAACCCGCTTGAGATATTCCAACTGGACAAAACGATGACTGGCCCAAAGTCACCACTCCACTGTCCCAAGATCCAAAAGTCCCAAAGCAGGCCAAAGCAGGCAAAAGTATCCACATTTTACTCTAGCTGAGAGTTTTGTAACTTTTCAAAAGCGGATCGCGGCTTCTGCGGCATGCCGTAAGATGGCGACGGATGCCGATAGAGCACGGTCTTTATTTTAACAAGTATATAGGGAGAGTAAATCAATAACTGACTAGTTAGGGCCTCACTTTACAAGGGGTTATTTGCAAGGGTCCTTTTTGAGATAAATAATCAGAAAATCCAGAATAAAATTATCAAAAATTCAGAAACGCAAGGCTCGATCAGCAACTCGCTTGAGATATTCCAACTGGACAAAACGATGACTGGCCCAAAGTCACCACTCCACTGTCCCAAAATCCAAAAGTCCCAAAGCAGGCTAAAGCATCCACATTTTACTCTAGCTGAGAGTTTTGTAACTTTTCAAAAGCGGATCGCGGCTTCCGCTGCGTGCCGTAAGATGGCGACGGATGCCGATAGAGCACGGTCTTTATATTAACAAGTACATAGGGAGAATAAATCAATAACTGACTAGTTTATTCCCTACTCTCAGTTGTCACTCCCCCCACACGAAATTCCGAATGGTTGTTAGCGCATGCGCGGATGCTAAACAACCGGATAGATGGCTTTCGAGCATCGTCAAGATGGAGGGGGATGGGGAGTCACATCCCCCCCCCCAACCCTGACCGCTGGTGCGTGCATTTAATATCTTTAGCAGAATGAAATATGTCAGCTGTACGCGTGTATGAGAAGAAAAAAAAGAGGGGGGAAATGGCGCTAAAACCACCCACCATTATTAAATACCCGCCTTTCATATGAGAGGATTACGTGAAAAATTGAATAAGAGTCCTTAAAGGAATGCATGCCGCAAAAGGTCAAGGGGAACTTGCCATTCTTTCCTCCCCACAAGCTAACAAATAAGTTCTTTTTCTTGTAAAAATTGTTTAGTTGTGATTAACTTAAATTGTAGCGCTTTAAGAAGGCAACAGGGCTTTGGACCTCCAATAATTACCCGTAAAGTCCAAGATGAGGCTTCAATAACTTAAAATGAAGGGTAGACTGAGGGTCAGCGTGGGCTTTCGATGACGTAGGTGGGCTCCTAGCCAATGAGGGAAGGCCTGGTGTGTGCTGTCTCTCCATTTTCTGGTACCCCTACTGCAAAATGGGCATCTCCCGTGTATTGCATGGAAGCCAGAAGTTGATAGGGAAAGGGGCTGCCACGTGAGGGCGTGGCTTATGTGGGACCCCTCGGGGGACGAGGGTCGCCACAGACCTGGCTCGACTGGGGCTCAATAACCCAACTCGACCAACTGTGGTATGGGCATCAGGCACGTAGAACGGTATCTTATAGGAAATGTTAGCGAAGTTAGCGTGTCTTACGGGAAGTGTTAGCGAAGCTAGTATATCTTGCGACAAATGTTAGTGAAGTTAGAGGATCTTGTGAGACATGTTACCAAAGTTAGCGCATCCTACGAGAAGTGTTACCGTAGTCAGCGCATCTTGCGAGACATGTTACCAAAGTTAGCGAATCTTTCGAGAAATGTTACCGAAGTCAGCGAATCTTACGAGAAATGCTACCAAAGCTAGTATATCTTGCGACAAATGATAGCGAATTTAGCGCGTCTTACGAGAAATGTCAGCGAAGTTAGCACATCTTGTGAGACATGTTATCGGAGTCAGCGAATCTTAAGAGAAACGTTAGCGAAGTCAGCGAATCTTAAGAGAAACGTTAGCGAAGTCAGCGAATCTTACGAGAAATGTTACCGAAGTTAGAGCATCTTACGAGAAATGTTACCGAAGTTAGTGAATCTTACGAGAAATGTTACCGAAGTTAGCGCATCTTACGAGAAATGTTAGCGAAGTTAGCGCGTCTTACGAGAAATGTTACCGAAGTTAGCGAATCTTACGAGAAATGTTACTGTAGTCAGCGAATCATATGAGAAATGTTAGCGAAGTTAGTGCATCTTACGAGAAGTGTTACCGTAGTTAGCGCGTCTTACGAGAAATGTTACCGAAGTTAGCGCATCTTACGAGAAATGTTAGCGAAGTTAGCGCATCTTACGAGAAATGTTCCCGAAGTAAGAGGATCTTGCGAGAAGTGTTACCGAAGTTAGAGCATCTTACGAGAAATGTTACCGAAGTCAGCGAATCTTACGAGAAATGTTACCGTAGTCAGCGCATCTTACGATAAATTTTACCGGATTCAGCGAATCTTACGAGAAGTGTTACCGAAGTAAGCGAATCTTACGAGAAATGTTCCCGGTGTCAGATGGAAACATATCGTATTCGGAAACGTTCACCATCGTTGTGATACGAAACTTCTTGCGTGACGTAAATGGCACGCAAAGATAGAAAGTGAGCGAGAGATAGAAGAGCGGGCGTTCAATATGTCACGTTTTCGATACGAAATAAAAATGGGATTAAAATGTGCCGCAATACGATAAGAGAAATAGAGCGAGCAACAGGCGCCATTAGCACTCACCACCCCCTATTAGTGAAATAGAAAGGCTTAGCGGCCTCTTCGCTCCGACAACCGAGGATCATGTCGAGATAATGCCGGTTCTTTAATTAACAAAATCGTAGGAAAAATGAGTCTCGGAGTAAAGAGTACCGATAGGAGATAAGAGGAGAGAGAGAGTTTAATCTAAAAAATCCTCTCGAATTAAGCCTCACGAATAAGGACTAATTAATACCCCTTCTCGCTGATCGAATGCAAATGTGATAGTGAAAAATAGATGAAATCCTACTTTATTTGCTGTTCTCCCTGTGCCAATAATTACTTTATGTAACACTGAACTGTTAAATTCAATTCAATTAAATTTATTTTCCTGCGGTCAGCGAAGATAAATTATTTTCAATATTACTCGCGTGTGGGGCTTAGTCCATCTAGCATTTAATAAAGGGGGTATTTTATAGATTTCTAATGATTTATGTGAAAAACTTGTAAATTTTATAAAGGAGGCTTCATGTTTTGCCCAACACTTTTTCAGAATTACGAAAAAAACATCAAAAACTGTGGTAAAATGTGGATATTTTCCCTGCATGGTTAGTACGTTTCCAGTGATTGCCTACTTCAAGGGGCTCTACTTTTTTTTCCACCACAAATTACTACTCACAAATTTATAATTTGTACTAGTTAAATATAATATGAAACTGTATTTTTTATCCTTTTATCTAATACATCGAATTTACATTTATCCAAACATATCCGAATTTTAGGGTACGAATACATCGCGAGTAAAATATGTTAGCAATTGTTTATATTTATTTTATATTTATTGTATTTCTCTATGTGGTGATCCATAAATTGTAACACTTTTTTGCCTCTTTTTAAACACCCCCCACCCCTTTGTCACAATTGTTACAAATTTCACTACACCCCATCCATAATGATGTCACAACCCGTCGATTAACCCCCACCCCTCCTTCAATTATTTTTTAATAATTCTTTAAGTCACTACAGGACCCAAATTTTTTTTTCCAGACTGCTATTCAAAATTTCAATTGTTAAAAAAATAAAAAATAAATTTTACCGCATATTTTGTACCGTTTGAAATAAATTTTGATTGTGTGATGTCACATTACCGAACCACCCCCGAGTCACAAAAAACAAACAACCCACCCACCCCCTAGGTGTGACATAATTTTTGAATGGCCCCTATTGTGTTTGTTTAATATAAATTGTAAAATATATTTGAAGAAGTTTATATTATTTTGTGGAGTCAAAACCATTTTTCCGTTGGTTGTGCCGAAAATTAAGCGCGTCTTAGAATTGATGAACTACAATAATTAAAATTAGTATAACTTAAATAATAAATCCTTAATTTGTCTTTCTTAAATGTTGATTTGTGAAAGTATTAAGGGTGTAGGGGGATGATTCGAAACTGGGCCCTCCGTTCCATGTCACCCGAGTGATGTTACGCTAGGATGAGCGTGACACATAGGGGGCGCAAGTAGCGTAGCACAAAAAGTACCCAGTTATAGTGTAGATTTCTCTCAATTTCGTGCTTGAAATGCGACAAATAATAAAACGTATCGCTACACCCCCTCTTTTCCCCGCAGTGTGGTTACGTAATACAGATATTCGTAGTTTTCAACTCGTAATCCCCCTGGGAGAGGAAAATGGGGGAAGTAAACTCTTTCCTCCATGCAAACGTTCATCAATTTGCATTTTCATTCGTGAAATTCCCAATTTGACACCCGACCGACTCGATTGGCTGCCGTCCGCAAACCCAAAATCGATAAACAGGGATGTAAATGGGCGACGCCTATTGCCCTCTGGTGGCATGTTGCTCGCAACATCCAAGTTCCCTAGACACTATTTTGAAAGTTGGATGAAAAGTTTCTCGAGGAAATAAAATATGCTAACGTAAACACGGTTGAAATGGATAGACCATAAATTAGACAAACTTGTAAAAATATAGTCATGAAATTTAAAGTATGGTGATGGATGCGCAACACACCTGAGCGGCACAGCAACACACCTAAGCTGCACCGCAACACACCTAAGCGGCACTGCAACTCACCTAAGCGGCACCGCAACACACCGAAGCTTCACCGCAACACGCCTAAGCTGCACCGCAACACGCTTAAGCTGCACCGCAACTCACCTAAACTGCACCGCAACACACCTGAACGGCACCTTAACACACCTAAGCGGCACCTCAACACACCTAAGCGGGACCGCAACACGCTTAAGCATCACCTCAATCACATAAGCTGCACCGCAACACACGCTTTACCGCAATACGCCTACACATCACTGCAACTCACCTAAACTGCACCGCAACACACTTAAGCGGCACCGCAACACACCTAAGCTACACCGCAACACACGCTTTACCGCAACACAACTCACCTAAGCGGCACCGCAACACACCTAAGCTGCACCGCAACGCACCTAAGCAGCACCACAACACACCAAAGCTTCATCGCAACACACCTAAGTGGCACCGCAACAAACCAAAACTGCACCGCAACACACCTAAGCGGCACCGCAACTCACCTAAGCAGCACATCAACACACCTAAGCTGCACCGCAACACACCTAAGCGGCACCGCAACACGCCTAAGCGGCACCGCAACACGCCTAAGCGGCACCGCAACACGCCTAAGCGGCACCGCAACACACGCTTTACCGCAATATGCCTACACATCACCGCAACACACGCTTTACCGCAATATGCCTACACATCACCGCAACACGCTTAAGCGGCACCGCAACACGCCTAAGCGGCACCGCAACACGCCTAAGCTGCGCCGCAACACACCAAAGCTGCACCGCAACACACCAAAGCTGCACCGCAACACACCTAAGCGGCACCGCATCACACCTAAGTTGCACCGCAAGACGCCTAAGCGGCACCGCATTACATCTAAGCTTCCAAATCTACATTTAGCGAGATATTTCCAGATTAAGACACGTGGTGACTTTTAGAACACTCTACATGTATATGGCGCTTCCATCTGGGACCCATTAAAGTTGTTTTTCAACATGGAGTGTAATGCAGTAAAAGTACAGCAATGCAGTTGTTTAAACTACAGTCTTTGTTAGGAGAAAAACATTGTTATTGTCGACTATCATCGTGTTGAACAACGTCATGCATGGAGTTAACGATCAACTTTAACAGTCTTGAGTCAACACAACTGAATGTTCTATAGTGCGTGAAAGAACCGGAAGTGGAGCGTTAAAGCTCAGGTTTGCGGAAATGAGACCCGTGACGATTTAATTACTTAATCGATCTTCGCATTAATTAGATCAAGGAGGAAATCTTCAAAATCTTGACACCAAATATCGATTTTCTTCACACCCATTAACGAATATCTTGATTGTTTTTGTCACAAATTGTAGAATGAAATTTTACCCAAATTTTCATGAAATATAGAATCGAAATTGTGTAAAAACATGTTATTGACACATGAAAATTTAACAAAACTACTTTAAAAACTACACCATTCCAGCAATTGAAGGGCATGACTCTTGCATGGCCATATAAGTACATGTATGGCCAATTATGTGCATGGGTAACCCTATTTTTTACATGTATGACCCATGCATGGCCAAATATGTACATGTATGGCCATATATAAGTATGTTTATGACCCTATTTGTACATGTATGAGCCATGCATGGCCATATATGTACATATATGACCCATATATAGCCATATAAGTACATGTATGGCCAAATATGTGCATGGGTAACCCTATTTGTACATGTATGACCCATGTATGGTTATATATATGTACATATATGACCCATGCATGGCCCATGTATGGACATATAAGTACATGTATAACCCATATATGGCCATATAAGTAAATGTATGGCCAAATATGTGCATGGGTAACCCTATTTGTACATGTATGACCCATGTATGGCTATATATATGTACATATATGACCCATGCATGGCCCATGTATGGACATATAAGTACATGTATAACCCATATAAGGCCATATAAGTAAATGTATGGCCAAATATGTGCATGGGTAACCGTATTTGTACATGTATGACCCATGTATGGCTATATATGTATGTACATCTATGACCCATGCATGGCCAAATATGTACATGTATGGCCATATAAGTATGTTTATGACCCTATCTGTACATGTATGACCCATGCTTGGCCAAATATGTGCATGCATGCCCCATGTATGGTCATATAAGTACATGTATAACCCGTGTATGGCCATATAAGTGCATGAATGACCCATGCTTGGCCATATAAGTACATGTATAACCCATGTATGGCCAGTGCAAGGCTATTTGTACACATACTAACGACATATCAGTCCATACATGGATCATACAAAGACATAGGGCCATGCATGGGTCATGCATGCCCATAAAACATACCATACATGGAGAAATTTTAACTATGTGTAGACCATTGCAGTTTTGTGACCCATATACAGTATTTCCATTATTGCTAACTAAGGAACATTTGGATCTGTCCATCCCATGCATGGCCCATGCATAAATTTTCCACTCCCCCTGCGGCCTGATGCATGAAGTAAGAAATCTTTCCACCCATTTTCCCGAGGGAGCCACCGGATGGCGCTGCGGACACAAAGATGAAATTTCCACCAAAACCCAGATCTCAAAAGAGATCCAGCTGAGGAAGAGGACGGTGGTGATCGAGTGATGATCGAGGAACTATCATGGAGGTGCGACGACTGCAGCGCCACCAAAGAGCCACACGGGTCAAGGGTCAAAGGTCCACGTGACTATTAACTCGCAGGAACAACAAAATTACACTCAATTGCCAGATTATATGGGAGGTTGTGATCAAAAAGTCGAGTGTCCACTTTAGACAGGTGCGATCTATTTATGAGAGGGAATGCTCCTCGGTGAAGCCACAACCATTTCAAGCAGGTCAACAACGTGTGAGTATGATTATTTCACACTTTATTTATAAATCGGACGTGTGAACCGCTCCATTGAGAAACAATGCCCTGCTGGACCGGACAGCGGATTTCTTCAACCGGGCGGTTCGCACACCTCTGCGTTGCGGTCCGAACAAACCACGTGATCCAAAACGGTAAAATGTCGGAGGTCCATCGCAGGCATACTGAAATAAGTCGCCTCCGACGTTTCATCGGACGTGTGAACCGCTCAATTGAGACACAATGCCCTGCTGGACCGGACAGCGGATGTCTTCAACCGGGCGGTTCGCAAACCTCTGCGTTGCGGTCCGAACAAATCACGTGATCCTAAACGGTAAAATGTCGGTGGCCAATCGCAGGCATACTGAAATAAGTCACCTCCGACGTTTAATCGGACGTGTGAACCGCTCAATTGAGAACAATGCCCTGCTGGACCGGACAGCGGATGTCTTCAACCGGGCGGTTCACAAACCTCTGCAGTGCCGTCCGAGCAAACCACGTGATCCTGAATGGTTGAATGTCGGAGGTCCATCGCAGGCATACTGCAATAAGTCACCTCCGACATTTCATCGGACGTGTGAACCGAGCTCCCTCATTTGGCGCCCTCCTGACACATGTCCAAACGTCCATTTTTGCGCTCAGGTGTGTTTAAGACGAAGGGCCTTTTTCCATAATAGATCGATAATGACGTCACTGGCACGCCATTCATTTTTAATGACCAATAATTAGAACGATCGATCTGCGTTCTGTTTCTGAGAATACAAATATATAAAGTGGCCAAAGTAAGAGGGCGCCCTCAGGCGGCCAGTGAACACAAAATGTGCATAATTTGGAGGTAAAAAATATAATCAGAGAGCCAAATATGGTCCATTTCTTCATCAGGAGGGTTAAGAGGGGTTCATTTGGGGGCAATTGGGAAAGGGGGGAGTTGTAAGTGACTAAGTGTCCCCCTTAATCTGGCCAGATTTAGATAAGATTCATTTTGTGAGATTCAGGGGGTCGTTAAGTTTAATTTGGCGCCTCATTCGCGTGGCCCACTTTAAAAAATGTCTGCCAAAAAGCCAAAAAAACGGGTTCGACGACAGATGGGAACATCCCATGTCCATTTTAGGAAGGCTTAAAACTGGCACGTACAATGTATACAACCCCATTTTCAGCATAACAGCAACAATAAAGGGTTGTTCAGGGGCTGAGTAAGAAGGGAGACCGGGGCACAGTGGTACGTATTTATAAAACCAGGTTTTATGAGCAACCCAATGCTTTTGATTTGCGAAGAATCTGTATGCAGCACTCTTTCAATAACCAAAATTTCGGCGATCTGACACGAGTTTAGAAGAAAATATTTGCAAAGTTTTTGTTCTTGAAAAGTAATTATTCAACTCGCAGTTGGATTTTTATTCTAGGTGTAATTATAAAACATTAATAATACCATTGACGAGT
>JAQGAE010005928.1:0-10708 GCA_034696685.1 Julus scandinavius
TCAGGGAGGGCAGTTAGGTTTTGGCTGGCGTCCGAGTTGGGCGCAGTCGGTGCACCGAACCTTTCTTTTGTTTCTTTCGGGATAGCGAGTTGCTGTCCGCGTATTTTAAGTTGAAACCAGTTTAAGCTTTGTTTCTCTTTTTTATACTTTTAAATAAAAGACTTCGCTACAGTCCGCGTTAAGATCATTATTTTGCGGGACAACATTCTTGGAGCCTTACAGTGTCGATGGCAGGAAAAATGTGATTGCGTAAGGTGACGCAACTGAAAGGTTCTAGAAGGAACTTCATTCCTGCTGCCCAGGTTGCCACCAGGATGGGTGGAATATGATATAAAAGGGAACCTGGGTCAGCAGGAAGGGAGTTCGGTTTTTTGGGCCTGACCAAGGTGGTCAGCCTCTCTTTTAATTTGTGATACGATTTATGTTCCTGTGAGAAGTCCTGCGAGTTAGCAGACAAATGTCAACGTTGTTTTTTATATCTTAATTTTGTACAGTAAAGTTATTTTTAATTTTTCATTGTGTCACCATCGTTTCTATGTGGAAAGTCGCGAGGTGAGCTATATGCCCTCACAGATTATTTTATGTTAGTGGTCATCTGTCCACTCCTGAGTCTTGTGGCACCATAATGTCCGTGTTATGGATGAAAGGTGCCACCCCTAGTAGTAAAACGGCTGATGAACGAATACACGAATGTCAGCTGTGAACGTATCACTGTGCTACCAGCAATTCCCATAAATCACGTGCATTGTGGGGGTTGTTGACAGCTGTGCCTATCTAGCTTTGTCTAGAAATCTGGCTAAAACAGTAAAATAATACAAATGCATTTAAATGTTAAGAATATATCAAAGCAACATATCAACGTGAAGCAAATAACAATGTGCAAATGACCCTATAATGTCACAATAGCCCCCCAAAATTCCGAATGGACAAGGGCAGGTTGAAATTTCAACAAAGTGACAATCAACTGTTTAGAACTGTTAACACAATACATTTTACCACGAATGTGGTGGCAAATTTCAGGCCACCAAAGTCGAATGTTACCCCCATAAAAGGCAAAGGTCGTGGGATATGGACATAGGGTGCTAAACAACTTGTATGGAAGGAGTCAGTATTAGTATGAAAAAGGGTTTAATTGCACATGCCAACATGGTAAGATAAACACAAAATGGTGCAAATAAAAATGGGTAAACGAACTAACAAAACAAAATGCCCCCTTTCCCATGAACAGACTAACCCCATAGTATGTAAAATAAAGGCAAGTGCCCAACCCCAAAAAATCGTGAATTTCAACACGAACCCCAAACATCTATACGGATAAGAAAAAAGTTGTACACAAACTTAAACATTGAAATCTCAATTTTAGCATAATAAAATATGTAAACATACATGAGGTATCATAACAGTTACAATAATGTTGAGTTACAATAATTACAATAATCATGAGTATTAACTAATTAAAGTATAAAAATACAAACGTGGAGGCAGGAATAAACCTGAAAGGCCTTTAGGAACATACAGTATTTTATAAAAACCATATAAAATGAGTATAGTGCGACTTTGTGTGACCAATAACAGTGAGCAAGTGGGCATGTAAAATACGGGCATACTAAATACTTTAGCAAAAAATTTTGGCGTAAACTTTGGAAACTTTCTGGCCTAAAACTACGTTAAAATGACTTAGAAGAAAACAAAATCTAGGAACTTAAAATCATAAATGTTTTACTGACCCACTTTACTCTTTTGGCAAGACATCATCAGTTTTATTTTTCTCTTCTTCGCGATTGCCATCACGAATGGGCCTGTTTGCAGGTTGATCCCATCTCATAGGTAGCGGATCCATAAATACAAAGTTACGGGGCAGGCCCATGGATTCCAGTTCGTCAGGAGTTGGATAAACAAACGGGCGACGAAGTCGAGCCCATAACATGGTGGCATCCTCGGTACTAACAGGTGGCATAGCTGCTTGTTGGACGAGGTCTTTATCCGGAATGAAAAGCAGAATGTCTTCGACGACAAGTGTGGCATCGTCCTGTTTGTTGACGGCTTCACCAACTTGAACACTTGGAAGACTCCAAATGTGTGGATGGAACATCCCAGACTTCGGAACTGCTATCCTCTGCCAAAGGTGGTGGTGGCTTAAATAAGGCACTGGTACGCTCATCACACCAGTGAGAGCATGATGCCCCTTGGTCGTATGCACGGGTGTTCCCTCTCTTTGCTGGTGGCTGCTC
The DNA here is from genome assembly GCA_034696685.1 of Julus scandinavius. Taxonomy (NCBI): domain Eukaryota; kingdom Metazoa; phylum Arthropoda; class Diplopoda; order Julida; family Julidae; genus Julus; species Julus scandinavius. The sequence goes on from JAQGAE010005928.1 coordinate 2,232, forward strand.
GATGGAAGCCTGCATTTTGGAATGGTCCCGGAAGAACGCAAGGAATGACCATCGGAATGACCATCAAACAGAATTAGGGTTCTAGGCTCCCAGACAGCCCTAACAGGTGAATGCGAACATTGGGTAAACGGGGCAGAGAAACCCTCTTCCATCTGCTGTTGTTCTTATTGGACGGCTCTATCAGCCCATTAATAGTCGCTGGCCAAGGGATTTTTACTTTCGGTCGCTGGATCGCTGTCTCCTGTTGATTGGAGGTAGAGGACACAGGAATCTTTCTGGGCGGGGCAGGTGAAAGCTCAGTTTCCGAACGGGTCACAAAACATCTTTTCACCTGTGACTGTCCACCAATCCCTGAGTCGCCTTGAGATTCTTCGGTCCCTTTATCCTACAATCCAGTTTCGTGCTCCTGGGTCCTAGACCCAGTCGGTGTGGCTGGACAATCTTCACATGTAGATGCTTGAGGCTTTCCCTGTGTTAGGCCTGACGATGTTCCAGGATGGATAATGTCCTGGATCTCCATCAAAACCGTCATCAGAGCGTGGCGGTGAAACTGCTTCTTTAGTGGCAATGACATCATCTTTTGCACCTTTAACAGGTGCCACTCCAATTTTGATGGCGTCCTTCTCACCCTTCTCAGCTGCGGCATTTTCCATGGCGGACATGTTAGAACTTGTCATGGTTGACGCATTCGGCGTTGAAAACAATGGTGGTGTGGTTGATAAAAATGGAGAAGCAATTGGTGAAATGATGGCTGGGACTTTGGAAATGATGTTAGCCGCGCTCGCATCCGAGTCGTCGTCTCCTGGCATGCGGATCGGGTGAAGAATTTCTGTGGGGAAACTCACATGTGATTCTAATACGTCAACACGGCATATTACGGCCACGATGTGAGGATCAACATCAGGTGAGGTGAGTAATGGGTCCGAAGCAGGAGTGTTTCGTAATGTATACGGACTCACCATAGCGCTGCGAGTTATACTGGGGCTGCCATGTAGGTCACGATCGTGGATGTTTATAATCAAAGTATCCATGACGCATTGAAAATCGATCAGCTGGTCTTTGACAGACTTATTTGATGGGCCTGCCACTGGAGTTGTACCTACAGTGGTAGGTCCGAAGGCAGGCACGGTCACTGGTTTGGTTGGGCCAGTTTCACCAAACTGTCCTCCAAGTCCCAATGACGTTTCGGCATGAACTGGAGTAGCCATAATGCCAGTGGCACTCGCAATTTCACTACGCGAATTGTCCGAAAATGGATGCCGAAACGTCAGACACTGTCAGTGGTTGGACATGAACTTCGCCTGCAACAAATACTTCGTCGATCAAATGATGATTATGGCATCGACGGGCCGATCCCCGTCCTCAAGATGTTTCACATTCCCCACGGTTTTCTTGATTCATCTCGAGTGGATAGTTGAAAATTGTATAATTTGGAAAACTTTTAGTGAAATTTGACAAAACTGGTTGCGAAAAAGGTTCAAAATTCGGTAAAAAACTATGTCCTTTGTTTACAATTTGAAAGTAAAGTGGCGAAATGAATGGCTCTAATGGAGTTAAGACTGCAAGTGATGATGACGTTATCTCACTATTGGTGGCAGTTGGACATTGGCTATCTGCTGCAACACAAGCCAATCCTGGATTCCCTCAGGCAACAGGAGGCGAGGCTAGATCGCCAAAGTTAGCACCCACATGCCAATTCGAAAATAGGGTTTCTGACATCTGCATGGCCTGGGAACTAGGTCCTAGGGGTTGTCCCCTAATATAATTATCAGAAACTGGTCTGATAACATCTACTTAATAGGCACTAATTGCCGAAAAGTCAAAATTTGGAATATGAGCATCGTCCCTATAAAAATATGGAATTTGGCCCTTAAGATTTTTAAAATGTCCACTAATAGGGGGGTCTTGCATAGAAGGGGATGACATTAATCTTTTCAGTTCGCTATCAGTAGAATTGTCATCAGATGGATAGACGAAATCAAAAAAAACTTTCAAAACTTCCCCTAAAGTTTTATGCCTTTTTGTAAGGGCATGCAAATTTTAATCAAGAGAAATGTCAGAATCTAACATATCGTCTGAGTTAAAACTTTCCATACCCTCATCCCATGTATGTTTCCCAGGGTCAGATCCTTCCATCCCTTTTTTCTTTATTGGTTCCACAGCAACGCACGTGCAAGTAAAATTCAAAATTACTAAAGGTTTAGGCTCGAACGTTTGTTTGTGTGAAAAAACCCTTTCTCGAAATATCAAAGGGTTTTCGGGCGTAAATGTCGAAATCCCCATCCCCAATTCTTGTTTAATATTTTGGTACCCCACATATTTTGCAACCATGTGAGCCAATGGTTGAAGCTCCCCGTTGTTGTAGAAGGGTGGTTCATAAATGTCTGGATAATGTGGGACCATTGAAATTGGAATTTTGAATGAATTTAAAGCTCTGGCAGCACGAATAACTTAATCCCATTTCTTCTTTCAGTTTTAGGTAAAGGTCCAACAATATCTACACTGAAAGTTTCGAATCTGGGAGGCACAGGGGGACTAGTAAAGACCGCCTGTTTTTTGGAATTATTAGGTTTAAACCTGTTACAATGGATACACATTTCCATGAAGTCATAAATCAAACCCCTCATTCCCATCCAAAAATACTTGGACACAATATGCCTATAGGTACCTGAAGCACCTTGATGACCAGATTCATCATTAGAGTGATTCCACGTTATCACTCTTCTCTGCAATGCTAAGGGACTACCAAGCGAGGTTCATCGCTTTCTATAAATTCCAAATGCCGATAAAGTACTTCATCTAACACAAGATACCCTCTTAACAAATAAGACCGAGCATCTGGAGCATCTTTATCATCCATAGACTCAAGAGTCCGAATTTGTGACTCATATTAGGATCAGCGTCCTGCATATGACGGAACTCATCTCTAGTAATAAGTTCCTCATCACTGAGAAATTGGTGAATTAAAACGACTGGTTCTGGTGGGTCACCAGGATCCTTTCTAGTATGGTGCGACATATGGTCAGCAACCATGTTTAATTTGCCAGGAATGTATTCAATGTCAAACAAAATTCTGGACACTTAACGCCCATCTGGCCAACCTACCTTGTGGATTGTTTAAGGTAATAAGCCAATGTAATGGACGATGATTTTTATACACAACAAAGGGCATGCCCTCAATGTACCCTCTAAATTTGTTAATTGCCCATATAACGGCGTGTGCCTCACGTTTGTTAGTAGATTCATCCGAAAAAAAACCCGAAAATCACTCACTTTTTTTGGCTGTAAACTTTCCGTTTTATTTTTTTTCATAGGAGACCAGCAAGACAAAAAAACGCGTTTCCATGGCGATGCCTCTAACACAACAACAAGATGGCGCTCGCCCAAAAAAACCCACGAGCCTCAACAGTGGCGCCACCTGGGCCACCCCGATTTCACTATCGTAAGTATAAGGGGGGAAGGTCAATTGATATTCATTCATTAACCAATCATTCCTTTCCGTTTCCAGGTTTTTCGTCGGGACGACGTCACCAGGTCCGGAAGGCCACCAGGTCAAGCAGGTAAGTCACTCTTTTATATAAATAAAAAACCAACCAAACCGGGTCACACCACCCCATGACAACATACTTGCTCGTGGCGAAACCTCCCCTAAGGATACGGGGTCCAGTCACAGAGGTATGGAGTCAATGCGGCTATCCTAACGGCCGAAAGGGGCTTTGTGAGCAAGTCTGCAAAATTGAACTTGGTACCCACGAAGCAAATTTTGAATACCCCTTTCCGAAAATGATCTCTGATAAACAGAAGTTTCATCACAAAGTATTTGGTCGTGTTATTCTCGACCTCGTTCCTTATTGCGTGAATCGACGACTCGTTGTCGAGGAATAAGGTTGGTTCCTGGATGCCGTTAGGCAAGAAGGGATGAGCCTCCTCCAAGAACTTACATAACCAAAGTTGCTCCTACACAAGATCAACCGAGGCCATGATCTCGGCCTCCATGGTAGATTGAGCTATGATGGTCTGACGCATAGATCTCCAGCACACCGGGGAATGGCCAATCATTACCAATATTCCTGAGACCGAGTGACTCGTATCCACATCGGACCCCCTGGATGCATCAGTGAACGCCCGGACCTTGACATCATGTTTTTTAAAGAGAACTATACCTTTATTTTTAGTCTGTCGCAAGTAGTTGACTAAGTTCTCCACCTGATGCCAGGCCTGTAATGATGGTGAGCTACTGAACTTCGCTAAAGTATTAACGGCGACCAAGATGTCCGGTCGCGTCATCCTGGCTACGTATAACAATGAGCCTATAACACTCCGATATGGATACGGAATCACCTCTTCCTCGTTACTCATAAATTCACGAGAGGAGACCGTTCCTACTCGAAGAGGCTCCGTAACCTGTCGCGAAGGGATCATGTCTAGTTTTCGGCTGAGGGCGTCAATATACGGCTCCTGGTCCATGATGATGTTACCATCATCGTCCTGTCGGAAGTTAATGCCCAGGAAAGTCGTCACTGATCCTAGATCTTAAAGATCAAATACCCGGGACAGTTTAGCAATGACTTCGTCAATTGCGTTGTCATCCTTTCCCAGGACCAACAAGTCGTCCTCGTACACCATGACCAAGGCATCCCACCGTAGCCGAAAAATGCATTTGACACGGTCGAACGGTATAAAGTCCTGCCGTTGCAATTCCTCGTGCAAGGTTCCCCACCAGCATCTCCCTGATTGGTGTAAGCCATACAAAGACTTATTTAGGTGCCAGAACCATCCGTCGGTTCGGGTCGCCCCTGGTGGAGGTTCCATCAGGGTGGGTTTGTCAAGCGTGCCATACAGAAAAGCGCACTTGACGTCGAGGTGGCGATGCAGCCAACCCCGAACACAACAAGCAGAAGGAAGACGACACGGACGAGCGTGAAGTTAATCACGGGATTGTACACATCCTTGAAGTCTAAACTTTTCCGTTGCTGAAACCCTTTAGCAACGAGACGGGCCCTGTGTCTCACCATGACGCCCTTCGAGTCCCGCTTACGGGTAAACACCCACCTGCAGCCAAGAACCTTCTGTCCCCGATGAGGCGGTACGGACTCGTAGACCTTGCGCTGTTTGAGGACATGCATCTCGTCCTACATAGCTTCTAGCCATTTATCGGAGTCTGGGGCCGAAATTGCATCGCTAACGTAGTTGGATCAGAACTTACGACGTTCACCTCAGTCTTACTCCTAGTACCTGAGGATACAGGAACCCGTTCGTCCAGAGCTTTGAATTCCTTTGTCCGATCCTCAGTCCCCTCGTCTGTCGGGCCAATTTCGAACTCCCCCTGAAAAGTGTTATGTGGGGAGAAGTCAAAGTCGTAATCATATTCGACCTTGTTGTCCCTCAGTACATGCTGATCTCATTAATGGAGCGAAAACGCTTTCCACCCAGGTAGTAATAGACATCAGCACGTTGCCCCGTTTATCTAGGTTGAAGAACCCGTCTCCATGTGGAAGACTCCACAGTTAGGGGATCACGAGTTACAAACGGACTAGTGGGCACCTCCGTGGTAGGAACCCCCAGCCCTAAGGGCCTCAGCAGGAAACTTGTCCGGTGCTTCCTGTCCGAGTTCTGGTAAGGACCTTTGTCCTGTGGAACGATCGTCGGGACCAGTCCCCATGATTGCCTCGTCAACCCGAACCTGACTAGACTCGAAAATGCGGCCTAGTTCCGGGTTGATAAAGCGGTACCCCCTCGTTGTTCAAGCATAGCCGATAAGTACTCCGCTAAAGAAGGTGTCGTCGAATTTCCCTTTAAGTTGAGCCTGAGGGACAAAACCATAGACCTTGCTACCCACAGATCGGATGTGGGCAAGGTTCGGCGTATACCCTTTAAGCCGCTCGTAAGGAGAAACCATGTCGAGTATGCGTTGGGGCAGTCTATTCTTAAGGTAGGTGAAGGTGTGGAGAAATTCTGCCCAAAACTTATTGCCCAAACCGGAGTCGCGTAGCATGACTCTTATGGCTTGAAAGGCCATATGATTAAACCGTTTAGCCACCCCATTCATATGTGGAGAGTAGACATTCGTGCGCAGATGTCTAACTCCCCTCTCCACATAAAACTTTTCAAACGGTTTGGAGCAGAATTCTCCGCTGTTGTCGGTCTTTATGGCCTTTACCTTGTGACCAGTCTGGTTTTCCATCAAAGCGATGTACCTAGAGATATTTTCTATGACCTGGTCCTTGCGTTGCAGGGGATACACTTTGCACCAACGCGAATAATCGTCGATCAGTGCCAGAGAGTACCGACAGCCTGTACCCGAAGGGAAAGCAATCGGCCCCAATACATCCGCATATATCAGATCCAGTGGTGCCTTTGAATAGATTTTATCCTGTGCCGGGTAGGTTGGTCGGCGCATTTTACACTCGAAACACGCCTCACAGTTCCGTGGTTTATCTGTCAACTTCGGCAGACCACGGAAATGCTAAGACCTTGACATTTGCAGGATCGTGTCCTGACTCATGTGGCCAAGACTCAGATGCCACAATTTCAAGTTAGAAGATTGGGCCAACCCACCAGTGGCCGACACCGACATTGGCTGCAATAATTTATTGCCCACGTCGGGTCGAGGCACCGCTGTCACATGATACAGAGGTCTTCCCTTTTAAAATTTAGAATTTGAACACCCCGTTTGTAAAAAACCCGAATTTTGTCCGCCGATCCCTTCCAGGTACAACCTGCCGATTTACTAATCTGGGAGGCTGAGAGGAGATTTCTCCTACCCGACGTAGCATATGCGACATCACGGATGGCAGTGAGACGCTTTTGGCCGTTCACTTCGGAAGAAAACACGACTGTACCCTTTCCGACAATCCGGAATATTCCAGAATAAGAGTACATGTTGATGGGGGTTGTTTCCTGGTACTCCGTGAACCAGCGGCGATCATGACATATGCTCACGCTTGCCCTGGAATCCCAAGTCCACCGATTGTCGTTACCCTCATCAGAGGTTAGTGCAACAACAAGGATGTCAAACCCTGCCCATTCCCCAGGAATGGTCACGTTGTCGGTGGTTTCCCCGGACTTGCCCCTAGAGATAGTCCCTTTCTTCCCCTTCCACTTGCCCTTTGCCCCTTTTGGCTTCTGTGCCTGCTGCGCTGCAGGGCCTACTGACACAGGCTGCATCGGCACATAAGGGGTTGTCTTGGGTATGGCACCCTGTCTGCCCGACCCGAGATAAACCCGGCAGGTCTCACGAAAGTGACCCTTCCTCCCACAATGGGAACAGGTCCAGGTCTCAGTCGGTCCGGAGGGTGCTTTTCCTGGTGGCGTTGGCGTCGCACCGCGGAAGGAAGCAAGGACATTGCTCCCGGCACTCCCTGCTGATCCGGCTGCGCTCGCCCCCTGGGTATACCTGATGCTGTTGGCCTCAGCAATCAGGGCTGCCTTGACCTTTGCTGGAACGAAATCTGCATCAGGCCAAGTGTGAAGGAGCTTGATCTTCAATTCGAAGTTCGGAGGAAGACCCATGAGCATCTGGAATGCCAAGTCCTTACCATCGACCCGGCGACCCGCTTCTTCCAGTTGAAGAGCTACACGCTCCACCCGGGCAATGTAGCTCTCGATGGACTCCAGGTGTTCCATCCGCAGGGATTGGAACTGGCATCGCAACTGCCAGATCCTTTCTTGGGTAGTTGGCTCATAAGTGTGTTGGATATGAGCAAACACCTCCTTGCACTGGGTTCCGGTGAACCCCTGGAAGAGCGTCTCCCTTATCCTAGGATGAACCGAAAAGAAGATGATCGAGTAAGCATTCTCGCACTTGTCCTCGAACCTCTCCCGATCGGCCTAAGCGGCGGCCTTGTCGGGATCCTTGCGGTCCTTACTCACGAACCGCAGGAGGGACTGGTACATCAATGCGACTTCTAGCTCCTTCCTCCAGGTCGCGTAATTAGATTCAATGGGAAGTGATATCCTCGGCGACCTATCAACGGAAGGAAGCAAGAAGTTGTATCCGTCAGCCATGTTTTTACTGGAAAAGTTGTTTGGTGCAAATTTAGAATTTGAGGGGAGTCACCCGAACAAGAAGCGACGTCGAGAGACAACACGCGCCTGAAACCCAACGCAATGGAACTCCGGGTCCGCAGGACCACAACGATCGTGCTGTTGGTTTTGGAAGCCAAACCCTAAAATGAACCCCGACCTTCCAACCAGAAGGACCGACGCGCAAACTCCGTCCCTTGTGACCGTTGATGATGACTCAGGACAAAAAGCTCACAAACCGACCCCAAGACCCCAGAAAAATACCACACAACCCAAACCTGCGTCCCCTGGCGTACGTTCTGTTGTTCCAAAGTTTTTCGCGACAATATTGTTTTAACCCTTTTAACCATATTAATCATAGTTATATTTATATTGGATTTATATTTATATATATATATTTATTTACACATGACGAGTTTTTATTTACCGTGTATATATGGTGATGAAGGGCC
>JAQGAE010005929.1:0-10706 GCA_034696685.1 Julus scandinavius
CTAACCCTGTGGCGCCAAATCTGAAATGCGCCAAAATGACCGGCGCCAAAACGACGAAGCCAAAACGTCCTGCTTCGAATATCGTTTTGATTTATAGTTTTAAGTGCTATCTCAGAAAAAATTAAATAATTCGTAAAACAATAAATAAATATGATAGCGTATATTTTAGACATTTGCCATATACACTCCGGGGGAGTGTATAAAATAAAATTTCAAAGATATACAGAATAATTGTGAATCAAATTCCCACCAAAGGGACAATGTTAATAATTGTTATAAAATTAAATTCACAAATCTGTTGTTGATATTGTCAAGTATCTGGGGGTTTATATTAACAAAAATTAGCGTTTTCTCATTGCAACAAATTGATTTAAGTTATAATTTTCAATTCCCAAGGTAATAATTTCTTAGTTGATATCCAAAATATAGCTGAGTAGCAAAATATTTTGCGCAAAGTCAACATAAATGCTACTTTTTCAACAATTCTTGGAGGTGTATCTAAGATTAAATCAATGTCGTAGACAACATAAAACATTAACTTATTTGTAAATTAAAGCAATAAAAAATATAGTAGTATTGAAAATAATTTTCATTACAAACACGTCAACAAACAAAATGCAAGATGGTTTGTTAAGATAAAAAGCATACGACAATTTTGACATCTATAAATGTTGCAAAACTTTGTGAATATGTTTGTCAAGAGAAAATCGTTAAAATATAGTTTCTGTAGACACTTTTTTTATTCATAATTGTGCCAATGATGCAACAAAGATTCTCATTCATATCCCCGAGAGGAAATTTTAGGTTGCCCATGAAAGGAAGTTAGGATGATTTCCATCTTTGAAGCCATTAAACAAAAGCTGAATCTGTTGATAGAGGCAAACATAAAAATTGTTGGTCTTATAATTGGCACCAGTTTTGCATAATTCCTAATTTGTATGCAGCCGCAATGAATTTTAGGCCACGATAGATATAAATGCCATGGCAGCAGTCAGAGCGTATAAATAATAGCCTTTTGTCAACTTGATATGCAAATGAATTACAATGGGATAAATCAACGACTAAAAACATAGGCAGTTTTGGTGCAATGGTCCGAGACGAAAATCTATTTGAAAAAAACTAAGTAAAGGAGGGTTTGGCAAAGAGAGTGAAAAAAAAAAATGATAATAAAATTTCCTGACGGATTTTTTTGTGTTTGGATTCCATCAAGACTTTGCGTCTCTTCACAATTCACTTGATTAGCAATCCAAACAAAAATTAGCCGCTCACAAATGTTTCTTCCATCCCCAATATAAGATACGACCCTTTTTGAGAAAAAAAAAATAATATTCTCGCTTAATGGAAAAATAAAAAGACATTTTCCGTATGCCTTTAGTCCTCTTGCAGGAAATGAAGATAAAATTAACGTATATATTGCGTGATATTAAAAGGGCCAATTTCCCATTTTTTTGTATGTGCCCTCTTTTAAAGTATCACTAGCGTGACTAAAAGGCGGAGAAAAAATTTGCCATCAGATAAATGCAAAAAAATTTAGTTTTTAGGCTACAACTTTTATAGACATGGACAATTTAAGAGTGGAAAATTAGCACCGGAATTTATAATAAAATTTCAACATATGGAATATATCACCGAGTTAGTCCCTAGTACAAAAAAAATACAGACATTTTTTTAAAATATATTTTAAAGCTAAAACGTCTCAAAATATAAAACTAGTTATTCATAATTGAATTTTGTTTGAGATTAAAATTTATATTTCATAGCTGATTATATTTCATTTTAAATATGTTTATGGATTATGATTATGATTATGGAATTGATTTGTAAAATTATATTTCAATAAAAAATAAGTACATTTTTTACATACAATTTTGAAAAAAATAATTATGAACTATTAAGAATGATTATGATCAAATTTTGTAATGAGGTATTATTTTGTGCAATTCAACAAATAATACATAGGTTTGCAAATTTACTTTTGATCAAAATTGATATTTAATAGCTGAGTTTATTTCATTTTGAATATGTACATAATTACAAACAAAAATTTAGTACATTATAAAAAAAAGTTGAAAATGGATTATTACGTGGTTTTTCAATAACAAATAATGAAGAATAATTTTTATATATATTTTTTTTTTAGATCAATTATGAACCATATGAATGATTATGATCAAATTTTGCAATGAGGTATTATGTTTTGCAATTCAACAAATATAATACATCGGTTTGCAAATTTTGTTTTGCTCAAAATTGATATTTTATAGCTGAGTTTATTTCATTAAGATTATGTACATAATTTATAATTTGTAAGTAATATAGCAATATAAATTAAAAACCAAAATTGAGTACAGTATAAACAAAATAGTCAAAAATGGATTTTTACGTGATTTTTCAATAACAAATAATTAAGAAGACATTATTATGCACTATGTGAACAAATTTTGTCACGAGGTATTATTTTGGAATTTCATTAAATAATATATCGGCTGGCACATAAATGAGTACATCAGTACCAATAAATGAAAACTAGTTTGACTAGATCTAGTAAAAATACATTATTTTAGACTAAAGTTGGCAAATATATAAAAACACCTACGAGAATCTGATATTCAATTGATAAACTGAATTTAATTAATTTCAAATGAATGACACCCACTTAAGTCAAGAATTTTGCGTATAAACACATAAAAATATCAAAAGAAAACCTAGTTTAGCAAAATTGTGAATAACTAAAATAAAAAAATACTCGTCTGTTCAAATGATCATCAACATAAATGTAGTTTTGGATAAAGAGGGTAAAAATTCATCGGTACGTTATTTCAATACCGGTTTAAAATATAATCTATCTTTAGATGAAACGAAAAAAAAAATTTCTCATAAAAGTCTTTTAAAGTATTTGATAGGAGGAATGGATTCTCCGGGTTTCAATCAGCACATAAAAGCATCTAGATATATATATGTAGGTTTAAATCTAAGTCTCATGGAATCGTATTTTGTTCTCAGCCCATTTCTAGTTTCAATATAGTGCAATGCACCGAAGCAATTACAAAACATGAATAAAAAATGAGGGAATCCAAATGAGTTCCCACAAGAACTACTCAAAAACTTTTCGAGATATTTTAGTTATGGATTCACGAATAAAAAACTAAGATACAAATGCCTCTCGGGATATATATACGAACAGGATGAATATTAAACAAAATAGGCAAAAATCTAAACCCATCCCCACCCCCCACTTACAATCCTATATATTTATCACCCCATATCCCATTTATATATTTATTTTAAAGTATTCAATATATGTTATACAGTCTACAGAAAAGACTAGACGATAATGTAAAAGAAAGTGAAGATTATGTTGGATATGGGAACAGGTTATGACCACATTTAATCCCACATTTAATGGAAATGTTTGAAAATGCAATATATTTGATCTAAAATAAGGTAATGCTATATTTACATTATATTTTCAATTTGCAAGATCATATTAAAAGCTAGAAGCAAAACTGGTGTGGGAACACCAAAAAATAAATTGCGGACATAGATGGGCCATATTTAGTCAATGAATAGCCATGTACACCGTGAGTCACAAAAAAGTAGAACCCAATAAAAAAATCACAACTTGGTGAAAAATACTTCGATTTAAATGAAATTTGGCACTTACATAGAACAATCTTACTTCGAAGCATTTTTTTACCAAGTTGTGATTTTTTTTAATGGGTTCTACTTTTTTAAGACTCACAGTGTATAGTTGTGTTTTACAAACCTAGACAACATCAGTATGGCATTTTCAAATTAAACCTATTTTCGTAAATCAAATAACAAATAAACTAGCAATAATATTAAGGATAATATACAAAATATTCAAATAAAGTACTCGAAATTTGTATCGCATACTAACGATAATTACAAAAGTTTAATATTCTTAGATAAAATAAACATAAGCCATCGACATATTTGTTTAGGGATTCCAGAAATAGCTTAAGAAGACTATATATATACGTTATAAACATAAGTCTATAAATAAGAAATAACTGGATTTATTGAAAAAATCCCAAATAGTACATTATGCAGGGTCGAAAAATCAATGTTGAAACTAGGAAGAGATGAATATAAAAATCCATTTCATGCTATCATAGCCAAATAGATATTCACGTTTGAATCCTTAGAGGCAGTGGATATGGAGTTGGGGTGTGTCCAGCACTAGCCAACCAATTTAGTAGTAAAGTATATAGGGAAAACGAAAGTGGTGATATGGGGAGAGAGTAAAAAAAAAGACAGTTAAAGCAAACCCTCCAGAGGCAAAAACCAACGTTTGATATTTGACCGAACGAGTGGACCAAAGTAGCAAAAATTGATCCACCTACTAGTTTTAAAGGTCGTAAAATACGTTGAAAAAGAAATCGATAAACAAATTGGGGGAAAAACGAATAAAAAGCTTAGCCATGGAAGGATTCACCTACTTACACATTTAGAAAATAAGCGCACACACAAAAAAACGAGGGGGAGATTACTTCTTTTCAAGAAATGTTACAGAAAAATAAAAGTGTTTCTTGTAAAAAAAGTGTTCTCGTAAACTTAAATCACAAACATTAATCACAAAATGTAGTTCATTTTCTTTTATCTTCCTCTGCAATGATCAGATCCTCTTCATACAATTTTAAGAAGGGAGTAAATTAAGATATTCAGTGTGCCCAGAAAATGTGGAGAGAAAAATTCCAGGATTTTCAAGGACCCCTTTAAATAATATTCCTTCCCCATCCATTATATTTTGCCAAAAAGTCCATTTTTGTATTTTTATAAAGGACTTTTTAGATTAACTGAAATTTATCACGAATTTCAAGCATAATTCCAGAGTTTTTCAAGGTGATAAAAATTCAAGCATAATTTCAGAGGTTTTCAAGGTGATAAAAATTCAACCATAATCAAGCACCTCTTCCACACTATTACCTCTTCCAAGTTCATGATATTATACCAAAAAGTCTGAACATTTTTCTACAGTTAGGAATAAATTACATATTTTTGTGTTATATTATAAAGGATTTTTAGATAAATTGAAATTTATCACAAATTTCAAACATAATTCCAAAGATTTTCAAGGTGAAAAAAATTCAAGCATAAATCGAGGATTTTCGAGATATTTTACCAAACTAAAATTGATCAATAATTTCAATCAGTTTTCCAAAGTGATAAAAATTCAAGCATATTTACTGATTTTCAAGGAGTCTGGACACCCTATTAGTTCGCTTTGAACACTTAAGAGCAGCAGTCATAAAATGGATTTCATCCAAACTATAAAACTGATTTCAGCCAAAATGAAATCCATTCCGAAACTACATGTACGTAGCTTAGATTAAATGTTCACAAACATTCGTCCAAAAAGGGAAGATTTATATATCTCTAATTTTTCTGAACTTTACTGGGACATACAAAATGAAGATGGATTCCATGTAGGACCATATTTAGATTATAAATAAATTACTTTTGATCAACTTTAAATTGGGATTCGGCCCTGTAACTCCAGTCGTATGCACTGACCACAAACTATGGCCCCTCTTAAAATCTTAAAAAAGGCCTCTTAAAATAGGGCCCAATTGCTTGAATGAAAATATAGGGTCATATGTTAAGACCATATTAAGCTTTTCAATGCTCACATAGGGGTCATTCTTCAAAGTTGGATTATGGATTATGTACACCAGAAAATATGCAAATACATCATTACCAAGTTTAAATATTTCGTGAATATGTAGGAATATTAAACACATGACTACAAAGGGCATATATGCACAAACATTTGCATTTATGACCATATATAAAATAAGTTATATCATCCATACATTGTCCATGAATTTGTTTACCCCAACTAAGAAGATGTGGCCAAAAATAAAAAGCCCAAAAAAAGGAGGTTTTTATGCTCCCCTAATTTTCTAAGTTATTCAAACCAAAGACGTATTCTTTTAAAAAAACCCTTCTTGTTGGGCATAATGTAGTTGTGTTGCGCACAAAAGTGGCTACATCGTCTAGTAAACTGTACACGTTTTATCTTTTTAGCGGCAATTTTTCGTAAATGTCAACTCTTTTGAAATGAGTATGCTGAGGGATGGATAAAATGGCTAAAATAGGAGGATATCCTGTCATCAAAATGGATAAACAGCGAACCATGTTGCGCTTTATGGATATAGGCTACTTTTTGAATAGATACAAACGCGATACATTACGCTAGAGTATATGCTAAATAAACTCCCTTTTGTACCCACTTTTTCCCATCGCACAAACATTTATTGTTACACGAGGGCACCAGCTGCACATTTTATTTAAAACAGCCACGGCATAACAATATCATAGTCGCATGAATGGAGATACACTCTACGCACTCTAACGTATCATACATATATTACGCGCTACATGCCAGCATTCAATTTACTGGACAATTCAAATGGTAAGCAATATAGGTGAGGTTATAATATAATAGCTTAGACCAAAAATGTGTTTATATCTTATAATTGTTTATACACAAAGGTTCAAAACTTGTGTATATAAATGCTGGCAACACGCGCTAATCCAAGGCCGCCCTCTTAATATTGGCTTTCACTTGTAACACTAGGAGGGCAACAAGGCGTCCCAAGCCACCTACAGGGATGACAACCCCTGCACACTGCTACCTGATGACAAAGAGGTCAACCCTCATTGGCCCTGCTGCTGACATGCTGATAACCAGTTTTCTTCTAGTGCTGGCCCTTCTACAGGAAAGGCGCCAACTCGTCTTAGACCACTACACTGCAGTCTAGTTCTCCTCAGAAGCCAGCCTCAAACAACTTCATTATTTCAACATCAATTTAGTTTGCCATTACCTATTTTATATACACCTATACCTCGCTATACGTCCGCTCTTTATACGGCCTTTCAATATAACGGCCTTTTTTAATTATGGCACTGTTTCGATTTACGGCCCACAATGCTTAGTTATACGGCCAAAAAAATGCTGTAATTAAACAAAATGCCCAAAAATTGTGATAAGTTACCTCAATTTGCACAAACAAGGTTGGATTTGGCTAATAATAAACCACTTATGGGTTTCACTTCGTTAAAGAAGGCAACAAAATTAAAATCGCAATGCAGAAAAAATTGATTCGTTATACGGCCAACTTTTCCGGAATGCATCTAGGCCATAAAGCGAGGCATGGGTGTATTTGAACTTTATTGTAATTTAGACCACAGTAATTAAACATTTAAGTTTACCAACGGTGTTTGTCGGGTGTCGAAAATTTATTTTCTATACATTAAGTGTAAATATGATAATCGTAAAGTGGAGTATAAAACACCTCAAAATTTAAAACCAAATACATTTTTTTAGTATTGAAAAATGTACAGCTGTTTTAAGATAACATAAGTTTGGTTATTTCTACAAAACTACGGACGAATGCATCCTATTATTACTACATCGTTATTATTATTGTTTAAGGATAATCGTGTAGATGTAGACAAACTAAAAAAAAAACCACGACAATACTACGACGTGAATAATCAATAACAAAAATGGTGGATTTTAAGCAAAGGCAATAGGCTACGTACAATTTTATCCGAAACAATAAAATTGTTCAGCTGTGGTTTATGCAAGCCAGACAAATCCCAATTGCACGTCTGCGTTGATTTATCAATAAAACCCTCATTAAAGTCCAATGCAAACCCAAATTGAACCTAACTTAGTCCCACTACATTCAATAAAGAAATTCATTGTCCGCGTTAACAGTCAAATGCTTCATCTTAAACTTAAATGCCAATAATTCATTCATTTAGATTTAAATATACGTGACTATGGATATTCAATTTAATATCAGCAGCAGAAGATCGAAAGTGTTTTATAAATCCCAAATTTCAATTTTAAGAATCAAGGATTTTGAAACAATAACCGTGGCACGTAATCGATTTTAACCTAGATGAAAATGGGTTTCAGTTACGATGAAATCTATTCCGTGACCACAACTGTCACTCGTACTAAAAATGACTTAATTACGACTAGACAATTAAAAATTAATTGATACGCAACTGAAATTGTCATTAAAGGCCCTACGGGACTCTGCACATCTCGCCAGGTGTTTTATAATTTGGGTTGTGAGTTCTTGAGAAGGAACTATTATGGAGTTATGGGGGTGGTTTATTTTGTTGTTATGCAACAATAGATGAAACTGTAGAGCAGCCAGATATGGTTAGTAGTGAGGGGAGGGGACAAAGCCTTATAGATTGAGGAAATGGGGGAGATTTCAATAAGGTATGTTTTATAGATGGGTGTGGACAATTGAAAATAAAGTAAGGCCAGTCTCCTACTACCAAGCTGCAGAGATTGCATATGTTTTTGGGGTGGATAAAGAAAGGGGCCCTTTTTGTTAGAAAAGAGTTGAGGTTTGCACGGAGTTGTAAGATGAACTTTTTAAGTATAAATGAGATTTGGTATAAGAAGTATAATTGAGGGTCCAGGGCAAAGGATTGATATTTAAATAAAACAAATTGGACATCTTATTATAAGATGGTTTTATAAATACTAACATA
This sequence comes from Julus scandinavius, assembly GCA_034696685.1. Lineage (NCBI taxonomy): Eukaryota > Metazoa > Arthropoda > Diplopoda > Julida > Julidae > Julus > Julus scandinavius. Next base: position 8,548 of record JAQGAE010005929.1, read on the forward strand.
AATAGGTAAAGTATCATGCAACTTTAACTATTATTTATAAAATTTTACTAAATATGTGAATATTTGTAGATTGTAGATGTTAAAGTACGCACGAGTGAGTTAAGGGACTATTTCCAACTTAACAGTTTAATATAACTAATTATTTGACTAGTATGAGGAGAAGGCTAAGAAATAAAAATAAAACGAGTGAAAAATAAATATAATAAAACAAGATTCTCACCCAGGCTGGAGAACGGACGAATAAGTCATAAGCAAGCCTGCAGCCAAATTTATATAATACTTATTGAAACTTGATTTCAGGATATAAAATTTCGAGTTAAAGTGTATTATTACTGAGCAATAAAACCGAAATTCTCGTAAAATTGAAATCTTATTGTTTCAAGCCACAGGCTAGCGAGACAAGATGTTATTTCCGTTAATATCAAAAAAATAATAAATAAAAGTTATGGAGGAATAATAAAAAAAAATGTGAGAAACAATTAATAATGATAGAATCTTACCTAATAGGCAGTCGTTTAAAGCATCATCGTATTTATGACAAAATTACTATTAGTATATATATATTAAACTATAACAAAACTATAGATAAAATAGATGCTTTTATGCTTATACATATATAAAAAACTAGGAAATAAAAAATAAATAAATAAAAGCAACGTTGCTAGGATATTCGACGAATGTTAAACGAAACGTATTAGCAAACATCGACTGAGAGCTAAAATAAAAATAAGATGCAAACACCTACCAGTTTGCATAGCTCTAGATAACACTGAATAAAACGGTAACGAACAAGAATCGTAAAAAAAGATTAAAGATATAAGAATATATATATATATAAAAAAAGACGTAAACACTTACGATATTTCACCAAACGGCGCGAAAGCCTCCTTAAGGGTTTGTGTTTCAATTTCGGGACTTAAATCCCCAACGAATATGTGAAAATGCTCTGCGAAATAAAAAAAACAAATGCATTTAGCAAAAAAAAAAAAATAATCAAAATTATTTACGACAGTCAAAAATAATGCAACGTGCAGAAATTATGGTAATGAGAGATTATATAAAAGCTACACTACAAAGGGCACGTATGTAATTCAAAGGGCACATACGCAAATGAAAGAGTACGTACGGTCGTACGCAATTCATACGGTACGTACGTAATTCAAAAGGCACGTACGAAATTTCTGGTCTATGAATAAAAGAAGTCATAAGTGCATTCATGGCCCATATGTCTTTTCTCCATCTTGGGCCCAATAGCACTATTTTTCATAATTATATTCAAATGACACATACGCAACTCGAAGGGTATGTAATTCAAACGGTACGTACGCAAGTCAAAATTCACGTACGAAATTTCTGGACTATGAATAGAAGAAGTCATAAGTACATTAATGGCCCATACGTCTTTTTCCATCTTTGGACCCTTTAGCATTTTTGTTCATAATTGAACTTGTATGCAAATACATGATCTGCATATCTATATTTGGAAAATTACATGAAATGTCTTATAGGGCCATAAATGTTTGCTTATTTTAATACTAAGATCTAGATAAGTATTTGTTTATGTATTTATTTTTTAAAAGTTAAATATTGTAGGTCTTTTGTCGAAAAGGTTGATCGGCCCTAGGGAAAGGAACTAATGGATAAAGCATCCTTACCCAAGGGATAAAGATATGTTTTCTAATAAAACCTGCAACTTAAAACCCCAAAATTTTCATACTTATTATAAAAAAGCCTATTACCAAGGGCAGAAAAGATTCTACAGTGGATATTATAAAGCGAACACGGATTTACTATAAGAGTTTAAAACAGAAACTCCAAAATAGGTTTAAATCGATGTAAAAAACCCAAAACTATACAACATGCTTTTGTACTTTGCCACTAGGCCATTAAGCTAGTGGTCAATTTAAACACTGCCAATACTTACTATAGACATAGCAACACAAAATGGATCACTTTCAGAGCATTATGTATGATTTGTGCGAAAATACACTTTACTCGGTTGACATCTGATGAGAACATATACAGTCCCTGAATACACAATATTTTCGGCCTTATACATAAGCTTCACTGCAGTACACATTTGCTTCACTGCAGTACACATTTGCTTCACTGCAGTACACATTTGCTTCACTGCAGTACACATTTGCTTCACTGCAGTA
>JAQGAE010005930.1:0-10706 GCA_034696685.1 Julus scandinavius
CTTCCTCGCCGTTCTGCATCTGGATGCTTTTGTGGCCAGTCAGGATGATAGCTTTCTCGAACAGACATCCTGAAGATGGAAGAAGAGATAATGAGGAGACATGGCTGCCACTGAAGAGGAAATGGACATGGATGCCTTCAAAGCGAAAGAGGATGTAACGTCCACCGGAGCGAAAGTGGAAATGGTTGATGCTGAAGCGAAGGAGGACATGGCTGTCTTTAAAGCCAAAGTGGACAATGTTGGCACTGATGCAAAACAAGACATAACTGCCTTTGAAGCGAGCATAGCTGCACCTGAAGCAAAGGAGGATATGTCTGCTGTGGAGGTGATGTGAATATGGCTGTCGCTGAAGTGAAAGAGGACATAACTACCTTAGAAGTGAAGGAAGTCTTGACTGCCAGAGCAGGAGGACATGGGAAGACATGACTGCCATCCAAGGAGGACATGATAAGACAAGGCTGCCACCGAAGAAGGGCATGGAAAGACATGACCGCCACCGAAGCGAGGACATGACCGCCAGAGAAGTGAGGACAAGAGAAGACATCACCGCCAGAGTTGGAGGACAGGAGAAGACATGACTGCCATCCAAGGAGGACATGGGAAGACATGACTGCCAGAGAAGAAAGACAAGAATGCCATCGAAGGAGGACACGAGAAGGCATGACAGCCAGAGAAGTAAAAGAGTACACGAGGAGGCATGGCCACCACTGAAGCGAGGACATGAGTTCCGACAAAGCGAGAAAGGACACGGCCAAGAGACAACAGAAAGTACATCGACGGCAGTAAGCTAAAGATGTACTTGCCAGGGCGGTCGAAGATCCTTCCATGCTGCTTGAACAGATCCGCAGAAGCGATGCTAACCACGGGCTGAGGTCCGATCCGGAATGTGGCGATGGGACCCCACTCGCGGTGCAGCCGCAGAAGGTAAGGGTGCAAACCGCCCGCTGCCCGGATCTCATCCAGGTTGCCGTTTCTGCTTTTCATGCGAACGCAAACATTTAGACAAATGTGAAAACAGTTGAAGAAAACGGGTTTCTTACTCACTCGGCACTCGAAGCTTTCGGTCCTGGGATAGATTTGGGAAATTTCTTCTTGGAATTCTGGGAAATTTCAGATTTTTCTATTAAGTTTTTACAACTTTTTGTCAATTTTATGTTTCAAAATTTTGAAAACTTTTGGTGCTAAAAATATTGAAAATTAGTTAAATTTCTAAAATAATTTTTTTTTTTGATATCTTAAATTATAATAAGTTAATTTTAACCTTATTAGAGGAGAACATCCAAAGTATGAAGACGCAGGAAATGACGTAAATCAAGACGTTCCAGTACATGATGGTTAGTTAATGCTCGGTTAAACTAGTTAGCGCTTATATTAGTAACCGAATGTGATGACCTTCACGAAAGACACTTTTTAAGCTTGAATTTGTTTGTTTTGAAATATCTTACTTAAATAAGATAAGTTTAAGAGGCTCTTTTTAAGGGACAAAGTTCAAGATTTTTACACTAAATTCAAGGACTGTTTGGAAAATGAGAATTTTGAATATTTGTCTAACTATTATTAATTAACTAGTACTAGCTACTAACTCAAATTATTATAATAAGGGGTAATTATTATAGTATTTTTTATGCAAATTTTAATGTAATTTTTTAATATTTTGTCTAAATTTCTGGCTATTATTAGTCTTAACTATTAATAATTATTTATTACTGACAGTGACAATTATAACTAATAACTCACCACTACTAACTAGTATTTCTAACAGCTATTATTTTGGTAATACTTGTAATAATAGTGATAATAATAATTAGTAATAATTAACTATGGTATTTCTAACTATTATTATTAGTATTAATTATTAATAATAATTACAGTAACTATCATAACTATTGATAGTAAAAATGTCTGGCTATTAGTAAGTAGTTAACTAATAATAATTTAATAAAACTAACTATAAAAGTTATGATAGGAATTATTATTGTTGTATTATGTTACTATTATTAGTAATTACAGTAGCTAATGATAGTAATAGTTATGAATAATTAAAATAATATTGGTTATATTACGAGTAATTAATTAATATTAATAGTAAGCATAAAATTGGACACTTTATCAGTGCCGTACAGTCAGCTGATAAAAGGCTAAAAGCTAGACCAATAACAGCTAACGTGCCATTCTGAGTTTAGCATGTATTTTCAAGTTTCCTAAAGTTGTCACTAAATGGCGCAGTACGTTGGTGTGACTAGCCTAATAGCCACTCGTGTGTCATTCTGCGTTTAACATGCCTATCAAAGTTTCCGAAACTTATCACTAGATGGCGCAATACGCTAGCGTGACAAACCATAGACCATGGTGACAAACCTAATCACAACTCGTGTACAGTTTTGCGATTGACATATTCCACCGAGCAGGACCAATTATGACTAATGAGCTATTCTGTAATTAACATATTCTCGGGCTTTGCAGATATGGATCAATAACAACGAACGTGCCATTCTGCGTTTAACGAGTCTTCTAAATATGTCACGAGATGACGCAGTGTGGCGTGTTCTCAGCCGGTGAATGTTCCATTTAAAGTTCAGCTGTTCGATTTGATGAATTCGTTTTCAACATTTCGGAGTTTTTGTGCTTCAAAGGCTTTAAAATAAGCTTAATAAAGTCGCGTTTTGTGCGCTGAATTGTGAAATATGAAGAGAAGACGACGAAGGCTTCAAAACGACTCATTTTGCCATTCAGGGAGTGGATTTAAACCCGATGTCTAAGATGAAAACATTGGAATTCAAGGTAAGACTAAACATTTTTGTACGTTAAATATATGACCTAAAATTGTTATTTTCTATTACTTAATCACACTTAATCACATGATAACAAAACGTGGAAGACCTACAAATAACGCGTTGAAAATATCACTGTCTCCAATGGCGTCTTGTCAGACGACCTTTGACCCCATTGTTTAACCCCGAATTATTAACCTTGAATTAAGATTTTTGTCGAGTTTCACAATGGACAAATACTTAATTGATCTTTAAATTTTCATAAGGTTATTACACAAGGAAGTCGATTAAAACCCTCATTGTTTAGATAGAGCTGTGTTTTTTCACTGGTGTGCCGCTAAAAGTTGTGTGAGGGTCGACAATTTAACAAATTCTATACACTAATTATTAATAATTATCATTGACAATGTTCATCTGAGAGCAGATTATGGTGTTAATAACATTATTTTTAATTATTTCATTGTGAAAATCATCCTTAGGTCCTTAGAAAAATAGGTGCTGCGACAATTTTGGTAAAGGTTCACAGACAATTTTATAGACAGTACATGTAAATTGTAAGAAATTAACAGATCATATTTATTATATTTCAACACTTATACAGTCTTCTTTCAAATGAAGGCCCTGAATGGGGCCAATACACATCAGCGTGCCACTCTGCGGACAACTCGTGGTAAAGGTAACGCTATCGAAGACTTTTGCCGCCGTTAAAGTTCAACCGCTGTATCGAAGAAGGAAAACTTGCGGTAAAGTTAACACTATCGTAGACTTTCAGAAAGAAGCCAACGTTAAAGTTAACACTAAGTTTATCCGTCAACCAACCGGTTAAACTCGCGGTAAAGTTAAGACTATCGAAAGCTTTTGCCGCCGTAAAAGTTCAACCGCGGTTTTGACGAAGGAAAACTTGCGGTAAATTTAACACTATCGCAGACTTTCAGAAACAAGCCACTGTTAAAGTTAACACTATTGAAGGTTTTCATTGATATGTCGTCGTTAAAGTTTATCCGTCAACCAACTGGTTAAACTCGAGGTAAAGTTAATGCTATCAAATGCTTTCAGAAGATAAGCCACCGTTCAAGTCCAACCACAGTGTCAGAGAAGGAAATCTTGCGGTAAAGCCATCGTTTTCTGAAGTTCACCATGGTACGTTAACTTAACGCGTGTCAGAGGTTCCAACCGCCTTTCCGGCCCTTGAATCCATCAATAGCAGATGGAAGTTCAATCTTGGAGGTCCAAATGTAAAAAAGGAGGCCCCGATACATTCTCTTGTGCTTCCCGCTGTTGTACCGCAGGAGGAAGTTCAACTGCCACTGTTGCCGAAATGTCAAAGTTGACGTAAGTGTGTTCGTCTTGGCCGAGGCTCTCCAGGGTTCCACAAAGATCCCCGAAATCCGGCCGTGTCTTCGGATCCGGACTCCAGCAGGACATCATCAACGCGTAGCTATTGAAGGAAGACAATGTGTCCAGATTAAACAGGATACGCTGTAATCGGTTGCCGCTTATACATCAGGAATACTTACAGCTCTTTTGAGCAGTGCAGAGGACGCTCCAGGCGGTTATTGCGCAAGAGGTGACGGAAGAGATCCTTGTCCGCAACGGCTGAATAAGGAAATCCTCCTGTAAAGATAGGGACCATTGGTTTTTCATAGCTGTTGGACATGGACCATGGAGGAGGAAGGGTTGGTCGTGTCTTACCCAGAGTGCATATCTCCCAGAGGACCACTCCGAAAGCCCAGACATCGCTGGCCGTGGAGTAAAGGTTGTCCCGGATGGCTTCCAGGGAGAGCCAGCGCAGGGGCACTCTGCCGCCCCGCTGGGTCACGTACACTCCGCTACGGGACAAACCGAAGTCGGCCACCTTGAGCCTCTTGTGATGATCGATGAGTACGTTGCGGGCCGCAAGGTCACGATGTACGATGTCACGTCCCGACAGGTGCTTCTGGAAGAAGGATTGGAAGATGGCACCAATGTCAGACTCAAGAGACCATGACTGGCCCAAGATACTCCAGAACCCATGATGGACTCCAGATCCTTGCTCATACTCCAGAAATCATGTCAGACCCAAGAGGCTTATGTCTCCAGAGCCCATGTTACCAATGTTATACTCCAGAATCTCTAAGAATCTGGAGCCGATGTCAGACTTACCATTCCACTAGCGATCTGCAGAGCAAAACTTTGCAGTTCCAAGGGATCTAAGCAGACACTGTCTGTCTCCCATCCTGCAATGCCTCTCTCTCCAGACACTTGAAGCATCGCAGTTTCCTCTGTGGTTTTTGAGCAATTGGAAGCTGCATCAGAGCTTAGGTCAAGCGGTTTCTTGTCGCCGCTAGTCACTGCGTTGTTATCGTTGCCTTCCGCCGCTTCGCTCTTCTGCCGTTGCCTTCCACCATCGTCCTCTACAATGAGCTTCTCACTGGATGTGTTGTTCTCCTTGTTGGCCCACTCCAGACTTGTCGGTTTGTCACCGCCGCTACTGCCCTTGCCACAATCGTCAGTTTCGCTAGATGCAAGACCTACCATCCGGCCTGTCACCTTCTCGTACTGTTGATAGACAAGAGAACGAGACTAAACTCATCAAGAACCAAAATTCTGTCTTCTCTAGACCTCTGGAAACTCCAGAGTACTCCTCCATCCAGATCAAAGCCCTGTACGGGTCATGCCAACACTGCTTCGAACCCCTTTCCTCTAAAGACCTTGGAAATACCAGCTTCTGGGATATCTTGTCAGCCTCTTTAGGCGCTTTTTTACTGTGCTAGACTGGAACCCCTCCAATGTCAAGACTTTGACCATGCCAGCTTCAGGAGCCTCTCCAGTTTCAGGACCTAGGCCATGTCTAGCATCTGGACTACTGCCTGGAGTGCCCGCTTTGGTCCACCGCCCGCTTACCTCTGCCCTGAGCTTCCTGAGGTATTTGAGCAAGTCTCCGCAGGCCACGTACTCCATGACCATGCAGAAGGGCTGTTGCAAGGTGCAGCAGGCCAGCATGGTCACCACATTGGGATGATGGCCAGCCTTCTTCATGGTTGATATCTCAGCCAAGAAGTCCTCCTTCTCCTGTTCTTTTGGATTCTCTGCGGGTACGGCAAGTCGGAACGTAAGGACGAGGGACCTTTCCAGTTAGTGAATTTAATGTTGTCTTGGATGATATTTACCTCTTAGATACTTGACGGCAACTGTTGCCCTCCCTGGAGTTGCAGCAATGGCTTCTGCGGTTGCGATGCACACTCTTCCAAAGGCCCCTTTGCCAATCTCATGGCCTGTAACACAAAGTGGAAAAATGTGATTAGTTAAGGATCTTAGGACCTTTTAAATTGATGGCCCCACACTTTTAGGACATGTAACCACCCTGGTAATGTTGTCCTAGCTCCTGGAGAGCCTGTTCGGAAGACAATGTCAAGAGTTATTTAGGTCCTTTCTGAGGGCCTGAAGCCCAATCATTCACATTTTTTAAGATACCACCCATGCTCTAATGGTCCTATTTGCATATGGTCAAGCCCTTCAATGGTCAAATCTTCCAATGTGCCTACCTATTTGAAGTCTTCCATAGCTTATCTCGAAGAAGTCTACAATGCCCTTGTCCCTTGCCTCTTGGATCTCCTGTTCCACGTAAAGGACATTGATGTCTTCTCGCTCGGTCGACAGATAAGTGCCCTTTGTCAAGCAACTCGACTTACTGCTGCCAGAACTGTGGAAGATATCATGAGACCTTGTTGGTGACATCAGTTGCACATTGGGATCTCTGAAATTTACCATTGGTATTGGACCCTGTGCTTCTGCAAGGCATGAAGCCCCATGATGTGCCCTGAAGAGGACATGGTCCACTTATGGTATCCTACGTAGCCTCCGATAAACAGCAAGGCCACCAGGGAAGTTGTTACCAGAAGAAGAATCAGTATTGGAATCTCTGCTTCTGGAGAAAGTGACTCATCTGCATCTAGAAAATTATTCAAATATTCAGAGGTGACATAAATTTCTTGATTCTTATTTTCCATCCCGCTCGGAAGAACCCAACTATTTGGTGGAAAATTCCATGACAAATATTTGTGATGATTGAATATTTTGCAGGAAGCTGCTTTATTTGTTTAATTAAATTCCTGACATGGAATTGATTAAATTTTATTAATATTTGATCGCGAGTAATTTGAAGGAAGAGAAATTAGGATGAACTCCTGAAGCAATAATAACACCATTGACAGAAGTTAAGAATGTGCAAGATGGAGAGGGGAGATATTTAACTTCAACAATAAGATGTTGCAGGAGGAGTGAGGAGGAGGAGGAACCCTCTTCTATCTTAGAAATTAAGATGTTGAAGGAGGTGGAAGAAATGGCACCCCCATCATCTTCAAAAATTAAAGTTATGCATGAGGAGGAGAAGGTGGAGGGTGAGGAACCCTCGTCTACTTTGGAAATTAAGATGTTGCAGGAGGTGGAGGAGGAGGAGGAACCCCCATGAACTTCAAAAATTAACATGTTGTAGAAGGAGGAGGAAAAAGGAACCATAAAGATGATGCAGGAGGAGGATGAGGCACCATAATCTACTTTGGAAATTAAGATGTTGCAGGAAGTGGAGAAAGAGGAACCCCATCAACTTCTAAAATTAAAATACTGCAGGAGGGGGAGGAAGGAGGAACCTCCTTTCACTACAAAAATAAGGATGATGCAGGAGGAGGATGAGGCACCCTCATCTACTTTGATAATTAAGATGAAGAGGAGGAACCTCCATCAACTACATAAATGGAAGATGTTGCAGGAGGTGAAGGAACTACCATAGACTAAAGGAGTTAAGATGTTACAGGAGGGATAAGCGGAAGAGTAGATGGAACGCTTATAAACTACAGAAATTAAGATGGAGGAAAAGGAACCCCGATGAAAAATCGAAATTAGTATGTTTCAGGAATAAGAGATGTAAGAATGATTAAGACAAAAGCAAAAGTTTGATCACTTACAATCGGGGAACTCCGTGCCATTGGTGGTGAAGTGCAGAGGATCGGCATCCGAACACAACGTCCCATTATCACTGATGGCAATGACCTAAAATGGAGAGAAGTAAAAAAAAACCTTTGAGACATAAGGGCATTTTAGCATTGCTTCTTTATACATATATGATAACATTCTTTGGTCACCATATCGAAACTTAATGTAAAGATTCCAGTTATTGCAAAATATAAGCCTGTTCACACTGTTTTTCAAGATAACTACTTTTTGCAAAGTGAGCTCTTGTATTTTCCAATATGGCCGCCCCCTGTGTGGTTTTTTTTGTGGTAATTGTTCACACTAATTCCATCAATCTTCACCTAAACTAATGTTTCGGGATACGTTTAGCTCTATCGGCTGAAATACTCCCGGAATATCAGCTGTTATGTTGAAAGGCTTATCGCAAAAGGCTTATTTCGAAATAACAGTTTCTCCTTGCCCTAAGGTTCTGATACACATCGCATGAAAGCATTTTCACGTATGGACCGGAAGAAAAATGTTTCATCTTTGACCGTGTCGATGTATCCGTAGTTTTGTCTGCCGTTGGCTGTTTTTGTACTCTCCTAAGAATTCTTGTTTTTCTCTCGATCGTCTCGTACGTTATTAAGTCGATATATCTATTTATGAAAATCTTCCTCCGATGCACTCGTACATCCTCGGGCATCTGTTAGCGACATCTAAAGGGCCCTCGACTTGAGACCGGAACCGAGAAAACCAAGTTTCGTCCATCCGTAAAAACCTGAGGTTGACACGTACTGCCTTTTTGATAAGTTTACTTGGATATTTTAAAAGCTTTCAGCTTTATACTAGTTTCCACTTTAAGGTGATGCCTTTGGTGGCGCCATCTATAAGGGCCATATGGCAACTAGGAGTAATCTTATAAAGTTAGCGTTAACTTTAACGCTTGGATGTGATGATTATCTTTCTTACCTGAATACAGTAGGTTTTGTTGGGTTGGACGTCGAAAGTGATGTTGTACTCCGATACCTGTTAATGAAAATTATGAAATTGTGGTTTAAAATTTAAATGAAAAATGACTAAAAGTTTGCCTGGAAAGTTATTTAAATATTAAAACTTTAACACCGAACTCGAAAAACTCGGGAGTTTTACTTAAATTTAATTTACTTGAAAGTTTAACTAAAATTACTGAAAACTCGAAAGTTTCATAAAATAATTTACGGAACTAGACTCGACAAATTTGAAAGATGTACAATTAAAATTTGGCTCGAACTCGAAATTGTGACTAAATCTCGACTCGAACTCGAAATTTGGATTATAACTCGATTCGAAATTATCAACTCGAAATTACGAGTTCTACTCGACTCAAAATTCTGAATACAGCTAGACTCGAACTTGAAATCTGAACCACTACACGACTCGAGCTCGAAATCTGAACCACTACACGACTCGAACTCGAAATCTAATGCACTACTCGAACTCGAGATCGAAATCTCATGCACTACTCGACTCGAAATCTTAATCACTACTCGACTCGAACTTGAAATATCATACACTACTCGACTCGAACTCTCATGCCCTACTCGACTCGAAGTCTTAATCACTACTTGACTCGAACTTGAAATTTGAAGCACTACTCGACTCGAACTCGAACTCTTATGCACTACTAGACTCGAACTCTCTTGCCCTACTCGACTCGAGATCGAAAACTCATGCACTACTCGACTCGAAATCTTAATCACTACTCGACTCGAACTTGAAATTTGAAGCACTACTCGACTCGAACTTGAAATTTGAAGCACTACTCGACTCGAACTATTATGCACTACTCGACTCGAACTCTCATGCCCTACTCGACTCGAACTCTCATGCCCTACTCTAGTCGAGATCGAAAACCCATGCACTAATCGACTCGGAATCTTAATCACTACTCGACTCGAACTTGAAATCTCATGAACTACTCGACTCGAGCTCGAACTCTCATGAACTACTCGACTCGAGCTCAAAATCTGAACCACTACTCGAAATCTGATTCACTACTCTGTTCGAACTCGACATTTTGATTACAACTGAACTCGAAAATTGTTAGTGCTTGTTACCCCATCCGAGTAGTTGACGGCGATGTCAGTTTGGTTCGCCAAGATGGCGCCCATGGGTTCGTCGTCGGCAGCGATGACGTCATGCCAATAGATGGACACGCTGAAGGTCACCTTGACCTCCGTGCGACTGTAGCGCCACCGCAGCGAAGCGGACGTTTTATTTAACCGAAAGCCCTGATTGGTTGGAATTTCCAGTACCGGTCCTATTAGAAAATAAATATAGGAATGTGCGAATCCACGGTCGCCATCTTGGAATTTTGTGACTGCAACTTACTGTGACATTTACATAGGTGGGCGTGACAATCTAAAAAATAGGAAAAATAAGTCATTAAGATGAAATGGTCATTTAGTAAAATGACCAATGATGACCTAGTAAATTACTCACACGAACACTGACATAAATGACCCACGCATTCTGGAAAAGAAATCAGAACGTTAATGGAACCGAGATGACCGGAAATGATGACCGGAAATGGAAATTGTGACTTAACTGCCTATCGTGACATTGTAATGGACCACGTGACAGTTGTAACAGAGGGGGAATTCGAGCTGAAAATACGAGGGGTTACTTGAGTTCTTGCTCGAGATCGTGCTTGAGATCGTGCTCAAGTTACCTCTATGCTGTAAGTGCATCCGAACTTGAGTATCCTGCGTTCCGTCGAATGAGGTTGTCTACTCATTTTCCAAAATGTTACATTCTAAAATTGTAAATAGTAACACTGAATTAGGTTAATGTTCTAATTTAGTACTTTTGTGCTTTATCTAGTACTGAATGTAGTACATGTAGTTTATTATTACTTTAGGGAGGTTAATTCATTTTTACACGGGTCCCGATTCGAAACTGGCACATTTTATGCATTTAGAGAGGTTATTCATTTACACAGGTTTACTGTACTAACTTTTCGTG
>JAQGAE010005931.1:0-10704 GCA_034696685.1 Julus scandinavius
CATCGAAACCACCATACCCAACAATTCCCAACATTTTCCAACATGCTGGAACCAACATTCACAAACAGTGGGGTATAAATGCAATTTTTCTGTTTTAGAAATTTAATTTTTCTTGGTTAAAAAATGCTTTTTTTCTAAAGTAAACCCAATTTTTCTATTTTAGAAATAAAATTTTCCAGCGTTAAAAAACTCCATCATTTCGAAGATAAAAAAAGTGCGATTTTCAAGATAAAAGCGCAATTTTTCTGCATTAAAACTGCGATTTTTCTTAGGTAAAAATGCAAATTCTATTTCACCTGGGCCCTGCAAAATTCTGTCGATCCTAAATATAAGGCCAAAATAGTCCACTCCAAAAACTCTGGGCCCTATTCTCCCCTCCCTTCCCCAAAATGTAATGACATACACTTACTTTGATATATTAATAACTATTGGTTTCACTGGTTTTGGCATATTGAAATTCTCATCCCACTCCATCATGATAGTTTTTGAAACTAAAACAGACATATCAGCCGTTCCAACTAACTGCACTTACATACCGGAAACAATCAACAAGAGTCCATTTCTAAACAGCAACACTTATTTTTACTTATGACACTAAGAGAGCGTCAAACTTATTGGGGAAAACTTTATAAGAATTAGATTAATGCTTATTGCCTGAGTTTGGCACCAATAATCTTAGCAGTGCCTCGTGTCGCCAACTTTTCACATCTAGGCGCCCCACTTGGCGCTTTGCACAGGATTAATGCATGACGGGTCTCTAAATTTATTAATATGAGGGTTGTATGAATTCACACGTTTTCTTTTTTCCCTTTTTTTTTTTTTTTTAACCCACAACCCCGCTGTCTCAACCGAGTTTTTCATTGTCATTTTGCCAGTTTCTTAATATTTCTTCTAGGAAAGTAGTTCGCCTCCTTCATATCAATATCCTTCCTTCTCTTAGCTCCATTTATATCTTTATCCCCTCTTTCCTTGCTTCTCATCTGACGATGACTTTCTGATGTAGACGTGATATACGAAGTTCATCTAATTTAATTCGATTTAATCTACCAGAAGTTAACGATCCAACTTGACGTTCCGTAAAATTGTAGGGCTGTTACTTTTACGAGCTGAGACTAATACACAAGCTGCAATATCCAGAAAAGTGGGGGTTGAGTGCATGGAAAAGGAGAGCACGGCAGCGCCACCATACACCACCCCTGCTTCGCATATATAGACCACAAGTGCACATATTTTCTTAGGCAGTACGTAAACACAAGGCTCGCATTTAAGATTAGCAATATGTGCACCTTCATTTACCCCCAACCCCCACTGCAATGCACGCATATTTATCACGAGTTCAAAATTTTATCGAATATATGAGTAATTTTTGCAAATACAGGCCAAGGCATCGTGTCTAGTCTGCATTTTATTCTAATAAGCATCCTAGAATTTAATAATGTCCAATTTGCAGCTTTAAGAAATTTTTCAGAAATTTGAATTTTTTTTTAGAAATCTTCACATGGTTGACAATGTCAGAATATCTCAAAAGTATAATATATGCAACTAAGGATAATATAAGAAATACTGTAAGAGAATTTGGTAAAAATCCAAGAATAAACTGTTTTACAACAGTTATCATTACTACACTGAGTCCTAAAAACGTAGAACCCACTAATAAAATCACAACTTCGTGAAAAATGCTTCGATTTGAATGAAATTTGGCACTTATATAGAACAATAGTGAAGGAAGAAAAAACTTCTTCCGGGCATGCGACAAATCTCGGATTTTTTCATTTTTTAACAAAACAGCTCGAGAAACAGTTGAACTGCTGCAACGGGAAACGCCACAGTTCATCGAACTGGCCACCAAACAGTCCGTACTTGAATCCAGTGAACTACTAAATTTGGAGAGTTGTCCAAAAAAGGTTTACAAATCGAAGATTAATAATATCGAAGACTTGAAACTACGAATTAAGAAAACTTGGATTGAACTCGACCAGTGTATAATCGATTCGTCAATCAAAGAATGGCGCATTAGACTCCGGGCTTGTGTAAAGACCACCGGAAAACATTTTGAGCACATTTTATAATTCTGTTTTGTTGCTTCTCTAATGTTCTAAGTAAGTGCCAAATTTCATTTAAGTCGAAGTATTTTTCACAAAGTTGTGATTTTTTTTATTGAGTTCTACGTTTTTATGACTCACAGTGTAGTGAACTAAAATTGTGTGTATGTAAAAATTATTAAAAATACATAATTATGTAATTTATGTTGATTTAATACACACAGGGTGTTCCAACATTTTTTCTGAATTTTAATAAAAATCGCCTACTTACACATGATCACCGATTTCTTTTTATATATTAATCAAACCAATTTTTCTTAATAAGATTACTTATTTTTATAATTTAAAAATGTTTCAGACCCTTAAGGCATTATTATGAATACACAAAAACGAATTATGGTAGTGACATTTAAACATTAAATGACTGAAAATTAATGGAATTATATGAAGATGGATGATGAATAAATGATAGTTTAATGATTCACATATTGTTCAGTCATAAGGCAACTTCTCACAATTTGGGGTAAAGTCATATGGCACAATTTCCGTTATATTGTCAGATGAAAAACCATCTTAGTTTAAAAGAATAGAATTTGTTTTTAGATATATATATTATGACAAACTTGTTATCATTTACTTGAGACATTTTTATTATAAATACACCCACTATTGTTGACATAGATGGTTAATTTTAGATCACCCTGGAAAAAAAACCATGTATAATAAATATTGTATATACAATTTTCAGGTTCAAATAAATTGCTTGAACTGGTGCTGAGAATGTTATCGAGAAACTATAGTTTACTGTAAATTATACATGTTTTATCCTGTATGCATTTCCATAATTATCATAACATTGAAATGAGAAAATCGTTCATAAGTTAAGAAATACTCGTCTTTTATCGTTAATAAACATAATTAAACATTAATAAATTTGCCACAAGGTTTTTGGTTAATGATATACAAAATTAATTATCTTCCACGCATTTAATAAAAACCCAAACTTTGCTGGCTTGACAAACAATCCAATGGGGAACGAATATTTTGTCAACAACACTCGACTAAAGCAAAATATTGCTTTCAAACTTTCCAATATTTTTAATTTCAGTAATGATGTCTTCTGATGCCCTAGCTCTCTTAGATATAAAGATTCTTGAAAGCCACTTTAAACAATGATTCTGGAAACTTTATTTATTGGCCCTATATTTTTGAAAACAAAGGTTCTTTGGTGGCATTACACAATTAAGCCATTGAAAGTACCCTAATGCCCTTACCTTTATTTCATTCTTAGAAATAAAGGTTCTTGACAGATACTTTTATAGCCATAAACTCTTTAAACAACAGTTCTTTGAATGCTATTTATTGGCCCTACATTTTTAACAATAAAGGTATACCGAAAGGTTCTTTGGTATAGTATCCTGATTCCCTTAACTTTATTTCTAAGAGTGCATCTTAGAAATAAAGGTTCTTGACAAGTACTATGATAGCCGTACACTCTAAACAATGGTTCTTGAGATGTTATTTATTGGTTCTATACACTCTTTAAAGGGGAACTTTTTTAATAGGTCCTTGGATCAACAACGCTAATAGAAATTAAGGTTCGTCAAAGGTTCATTGATGCCTCTCATAGATGTTATTTATTGGTCCTACACTCTTAGAAACGAACGTTTTTAATAGGATCTTAGATGTATTGCACTCTTACAAATTAAGGTTCTTTATATATTCTTCAAATGAACTTTTGATCTCTATATTTATGTTGCTGTTGTTGTCGGTTGAGGTTTAAGGGCCCAAAGGCGAATAAGGCTAAAGAGGGCCCAACTGCTTGTGAGTTAATCCTGTAGGGGGTCTACAGGACTAACCAACTAATCAATAAGTGCTTATCACGTAGATTCACGTGACAGAAAGGACAATGGACAGATTGGGTCCCAGTTCCGAGAAACGCCCTAAGTTAGCCCTTACCATGCCACCAAATTATCACAGGATAACAGGTAACAGTATAATCCATATTATGGAAATATTTATATTTAAAGTGCACTTAAAATATAAAGCTTCATTATCTAGGTATAAGTACAGGGTGGGCCAATATAACCCCGATAAGTTTGTTGCATAAAACGAAAAATTACAGTGCTAGGCAATTTTTGAAACTGTTTCCGGAAAAGGTGCTAACTTTGAACACAAATTGGAATAGGGAATTTTTTGTATCCTAATTAAGTGCACATATACATGTACAAATTTTCCATAAATTCCATTAACAAATAACCATTTTATGATTTTTATAAGGTTGGCTTACTTTTTATTGGCCCACCCTGTATAATCAGTTGACCACTAGCCATATGAATATGGAATCTCGTGTTTTAACAAACCACCTCTGAATCTATATTTTCATCAATTTTTGTGTCCTTCAAAACTTTAAAGCTTCCGATTTAATATCAATTAGAGATTGACGACTGCATCGATACGGTCTCTTGATCTGTTCGATCCAGTATATAAATCCCGCTCGAATAGAGCCATGTTATTAAGTTTAAAATGACCAGTGTCCGCCTCAGACATCCATTATTCCATTATTACTGTCTATGGTGTAGGAATCCGAAGGCGATTTCGGATGTTTCATGAACGATTTCCAGTCGGTCGTAAAACAGAACGCAACAGCAATTGCGAGTAAAGCGAGCAGAAAACGATGCTCAAGAGAGTATTTATGAATGCCATAATGCAGCAATGCCATCGTTTTTATCAGGAATGCTTGCTCAATCGGAGTGGACCGCATAAAGGAAGCTGTCCAGTTGGATTACGATGGATTTATTGTAGAGATGCGTACGGAAGGGTCAACGAGAACTTACTCCAAAGGACCTTTTATTTATTTACCACAAAGGGTCACGGATGCGAACATCTTTTGACAGGTCACTTTATAATAAATAATTTAAATTAACGCGCTTTTTGCAGGGTCAAGAACCATACTTCCAAACTTTTTCAAAGCAGAATTGGTAAAAAATGTATAACTGCATGGTGGAGGAAAAAACTTTTTTTTTTGGAGAAGGGCCAGATTGAAGATGGTTTTAGGTGGTTAACGTGACTCACAACCCCATTTTGAAAGACAAATTCGAATGATTACGTCATTAAAAAAATACGTGAACGAGGGCAATTCGAAAGTAAAAAGAAAAGCAATATTTGTACAAATTTTAATTAAATTCCATTAACAAATAACCTTTTCATGATTTTTATAAAGTTAACTTACTTTTTATTAGCCCACCCTGAATATATATATCTATATACGGGTCCCAAGTTGGGGGACCGGAACATTTTATGCTTTTAGAGAGGCTATTCATTTACACAGGATGCATTTAGACAGGTTTTACTGTATACTGTAGATGTGATATTTATATTATGCATCGAGAGTTAGAGAATTGAAAACATGTTAAAAAGTATCTTTGTCAACTCACAAAGATTCCGCAAAGACTTGTGAAAAAAAACTCTTGAAATCCATAAAAAAAACCTGCAGAAATCGACTTTCCAGACTGCCCTATGTCACAAATTAAAATGTCTCACGTTTTCCTTCTCCAGAAGAAGCAGAAAAAAAAAAAAAAAAAAAAAAGGTGACCGGAGTTTTGGAAGGCGATCCCATGGATCGATTTTGTAATCAAAAAGCATTCCAATACACAAAGCCTTTTATTCGGAAACGCAGGTCAGGAATTGATGGAAATGGAGGAAAAAAAAATCTCGTATACACGTGTCTAGTATCCATTTCAAAGCAACGAAGTGGATAGGGGGCGCTTCGGTTAGGCCCCCTTATGGCGGTCGTCGGCGACCCAGGCGCAGTCAAGCAGAAATTATAAAGTAGGAAGACATTGGGAAAACTACAAAAGAAAGATTATTCGCTTTCCTGCTCCGAGCAGCGGAACGGACTTTGGCGAAGATTGAGGACAAGCCATTGAATGGCAACCTTTAGAGATGTCAACATTTGTCAACTATAGCCTTAATACGAATGGCAATATTTTCTCCCTTTTACTATTTCTGTCCCCTCGCCACAAATAGTATACGAAGATTTCTTTTCACAATATATAGTCTACCTTATAGATCGACCTCTGACGTTAGCCACCTTCTAGCTACCCTCAAAATGACATTTGTTATTTGTCATAACTCACTGGAAATTGTGTCACTCAAGGCTATTTTTAACCAATACCGAGATACCCTTTTTTATACTAATCCTAAAATTCGAGACTGGTTAAATTTCGAAAGTAGACATTGATATACTGCAATATACTTGAAGGAGGAGAAATGTGTACACTGAGTCATAAATAAGTAGAACCCAATAAAAAAAATCACAACTTCGTGAAAAATGCTTCGATTTAAATGAAATTTGGCACTTACATAAAACAATAGTGTAGGGACAAAACTGAAGTATAAAATGTCCTCAAAATGTTCTGCGGTGGCTTTTACGCAAGCCGGAGTCTAACGCGCCATTCTTTGATTGATGAATCGATTATACGCTGGTCGAGTTCAATCCAAGTTTTCTTAATTCGTAGTTTCAAGTCTTCGATATTATTAATCATCGATTTGTAAACCTTTTAATGGAGAACTTCCCAAATTTTGTAGTCCACTGGATTTAAGTTCGGACTTTTTGGTGGCCAGTGGTTGAATTCGATGAACTGTGGAGTTTCCAGTTTCAGCAGTTCAACTGTTTCTCGAACACGGTCTTGTTGAAAAATGAAAATTATCCGTCATTTGTCGCATGTCCATCAGAAGTCTCTTGTTCCTACACTATTATTCTATGTAAGAGCAAAATTTCATTTAAATCGAAGCATTTTTCACGAAGTTGTGATTTTTTTTAATGGGTTCTACGTTTTTATGACTCACAGTGTATATTAAAAGCAGAATCATACTATCATGCATTAAGAAACTAAATATTGAATTTTATTTTCCATTTGAATGGCTAGACAAACTTCGATATTATGAAACTCATGAGGCATTTGCAGAAAAAAAACCCAAAAAACCCGGTGGTTTTCAGCAAAATGGTGTCACTATAATATATGAGAGAATTGTGACAACAATAAAAATAATAGGACAATGAAATATATTTGACAATATATGTTTGAGATATCTTAATATACGGTTTGGACTTTGTTCAATTGACAAAATATGCAAATTAAGCCAAAGTAAAGAGAATTATTTGATTGTACAAACACTATTGACCACTACTACACATGTAGTACTGTATGAAGGCAGTGTCGTAGCTCTTTATTATTGAAACTTTACACTTATTTTAATTAAGTAACACAATAAAAACAATGTTGTTTTTCAGGTACCAGTGGATGGTGAGGGAGAGGGGCGCAAATTTGGAGAGGAGGCGAAAATTTGGGTGTTTTGCCCAGGGCGCCAAATATCCTAGCTACACCACTATATGAACCATAATATTTTAAGATTTAGTTTTTCCCAGTTATACTCAATCTCACAAACAAGCTTAAATAAACATTCCTTGTTAAAAATAAATACCTGAAACTAATGTAATTCTGCAGATATTTTCCTGAGATCAAAAATTTGATGTTACCATGATCTCAGAGAGATATTCTGGAAA
This sequence comes from Julus scandinavius, assembly GCA_034696685.1. NCBI lineage: Eukaryota > Metazoa > Arthropoda > Diplopoda > Julida > Julidae > Julus > Julus scandinavius. The sequence continues at coordinate 7,612 of JAQGAE010005931.1, forward strand.
GCTTAGACTTAAATCTCCAAGCTCTTCTTCAAGAAATCTTATCTCTCAAGCCTCTCATAAGAAGTTTGAGACTTGTGTTTGGAAAATCCCTCAACTATGAATAAAAAGATTCTGAGATAAATTATGAATCGTATTTTTTTTCTACAAAACATGGTTATCCCATACAATACAAATCAGTAAGATGGCATTGGAAAGCAAACTTCCAAATTACATTCCAAAATCTACAAAATCCATGTTTGGCTTTGAAGAAAAACCAGGGGGTAAAAACACATAATCCCCTCTTGTGTCGTCACACATCTCCCAATCGCCTCGTTGACCCGCATTATCAAAGCTTTGTCGTTCTGATATGGACCACGACAACAATATGTTTTTGCAGCTATTATTCAAGGGTGAGATTATATAGAAAAATAGAAACGCGAGTCGTAATCGCAAGCTCGTAAATAACAATATTTAAAGATAGTACACTGCGCATGTCAAAGGCTCCATTTTCAAGCCAGCAAAACTTGACCCCTTTGCCTGGCTTTTGTCGCCTTGGGCCATTCATTCCCAAGCTCCTAAAATGGCAAGCATACGTTGCGACACGTGACCAAAGTCGCTGCCTATCCACGTTCAAAAATTAAGTGTGCAAAGGGTTAGGTCCTGCACGCTCTTAATTAAGGCATTGTGCATGGATGGCCCCAGCTACGGAACAGCATTTACCCCTTTATTGTGTGAGCAACAATCCCCTGTTCCGGTAACTAACCAGCGACTGCGGGAGAGTTTCAAAAAGTAATTGAATTTCTATCAGATATGATTTACCCCCTGAAATCCTGAAATGAGGGTAACCATGCATAACACACAAGCTAGAAGTGTTTGCCTACCAAGTTTAAGCTCGGGCTTATTGAACAGTTTCAAGAACATGTTTTGGTTTCACATGTTGATCCGTAATTCCGTAAATACAATAACTGAGTTGGAAATATAATGTCCGATGTTAGAATTGAGAAACAAGAGTTTGAGTCAAATAATGCCCAATACATAGTCCATCAAGGGTCAAGTATGACCCATGCATGGCCCATCAAGGGTCAAGTATGGACCATACATGGTTCATCAAGGGTCAAGTATGGCCCATACATGGTTCATCCAGGGTCAAGTATGGCGCATACATGGTTCATCAAGGGTCAAGTATGGCGCATACATGGTTCATCAAGGGTCAAGTATGGCCCATACATGGTTCATCCAGGGTCAAGTATGGCCCATACATGATCCTTAAAGGGTCAAATAATGCCCAATACATAGTCCATCAAGGGTCAAGTATGGCCCATACATGGTTCATCAAGGGTCAAGTATGGCCCATACATGACCCATCAAGGGTCAAATAATGCCCAATACATAGTCCATCAAGGATCAAGTATGGACCATACATGGTCCAACAAGGGTCAAGTATGACCCATACATGGCCAATCAAGGGTCAAGTATGGTCCATACATGACCCATCAAGGGTCAAGTATGGCCCGTACATAGTCCATCAAGGGTCAAGTATGGTCCATACATGGCCCATCAAGGGTCAAGTATGGCCCATACATGATCCATCAAGGGTCAAATAATGCCCAATACATAGTCCATCAAGGGTCAAGTATGGCCCGTACATAGTCCATCAAGGGTCAAGTATGGCCCGTACATAGTCCATCAAGGGTCAAATAATGCGACTATACATAGTCCATCAAGGGTCAAGTATAGCCCATACATGGCTTTTATGACGTTTCAAATGACAAATAGGGTCTATAAATGAATATGTATGGCCCATACGTGGCTATATATGGGCCATACATATCCATACATGCATTTGTCACCCAAATTGGTTCAGGTTATCAGCATAATAAGGTTATGATAATACTGAATTCGCCTACTTTTGAAACTTATAAAATCTACATCTTAGCGTGAATTAGACATTTATTAAAAACTTCCTTTCGAGAAAATGACCAAAAGAAGGAAACGTAGGAGAAGCCAAGAAAATCATAAGTCATCTTCTCAAGTATAAGTTACAGTATGTTCATCTCAACACCTCCATTTTGGCTCTGCTTTATTCACCCAACAACATCCCCATACTTTGGCAGTTTCCCCCATTACGATCTGATAATCACGTTTGCACGCTGCACCGGCGCAGCTAGTGTTCCTTTATAAATATTGTAAAAGCAATATCGTCCATAAAATATCGGCGAGCGGAGAAATCGGGCATAAAAAGTGGAGGCAAAGGAAATTCGAACCGTAATGTACTTTTCCAGATTATGGAACGCGTATAAAGCCCCGGTCGTTCAATGAGCGCCGTAGCTTTTGCTTTTGCGGTCTCAAAAGTGACACCAGAAATGTCCACCAGGGCCCTTTGTCCATTTTTTTTTTTTGCACTAGTTTTTTTTTGCGCTTCGATCAACCCGCTTCTGCCAAGTGAAGTGAACCTAAAACTCGTGTTTGCACATCGCACGTGTGTAGGGCGATTGCTTCAACTGCCCCTGGTAATGGGGGTTCAACCCTTGCCTTACGAAAACCGAAACTGAATCCAATGAGACCCATTCACGCGGTAAGGTCCCCAGTGATTTAGTATAAGCAGTGCATGGAAGGACCCCCCTCTCCTCTCCCCCTTCTGTCGACTCGTTGGACATGAATTTATGGACTTACCAGAAGTTGGGAGATAAATCCCCAACGCTGCCAACAGGAATTCTTGGAGAATGTGCATAAAGGTGTACCTTGTAAGCATTCAGGGGCTGCGCATAAAATACAGATTTAGTGAGGAGGGATGTTTATCCCAAAAGGCCAGTTTTCGGCGTCTTAGCTATTTGACATCACGAATCTTCGTTCGGTACCCTTTTTGCACCAAATCCCACATATGGAATAATCAACTGGGTTAAAATTGGGGCTATTAGGTAGCCAAAGGGTAGGTGGTATAAAATCTGGAGTGTCTTGATGGAGAAGTTGAACATTTTCTCGAGCGGTGGGTGCTGGTGCACTATCTTGCTGGGACACAAGTCTAAAAGTATGTTATTTATTTATTGATCCTGTTTGTATCCTGTACAAAACCTTACGCTCCTTATGTTTGTAATCTTTGTACTTTGGGTAATT
>JAQGAE010005932.1:0-10704 GCA_034696685.1 Julus scandinavius
GCTTTGACAAGGATTTCTTTGAATATTTTTTATTCTTTTAATTAATTGTAGGAATTGCTGGTGTTTATTTGTTATCTGATATGTAAGAAACTACATATTTCATTTTTATTGCCATCTATACGGTATTTTCTTGTAAAAATAGATTTCCCCCAGTGTACAGTCATTGAATGCAGGTGTGTCATTTTCGCTTTGAGCCACTGTATATTCAAGCTATAAATATTTGTTATGTTTAAAATATAAATCTTATGCAGAGTACAGATCAGAGCAAACACTTAACAAAACCAACATATAGGAAACATGTTTACGATAAGTTTGCTCACCAGTTTTCCATCCAGCGGTATAAGCATACTTTTTTGCGAAAAAAGGATGTGTCCCGTAAACATTTCGGTGTTCGCTCAAGAGGCGGTCCGTAATAAAGGAAAAAAGTTGGCCTTTCATGGCGATCCTACTACTGCTTTTTTTTATGTGAACACTGTTTGGACTGGTTATCGAAACATGTCCATTCGACAAATAGGTTTGCAGATACATAGTTCCTGTTTCACATTCGTACTGATCTATATTCTTCATAATAAACACATTTTGAATAAAGTAAAAATCTGCAATAACCATGTTAAAACATACTAGATAAATTGCCACACCCAAATAATAATAAAACCCAGGATTCCTATATACATGCAATCTTTATTTTGCATCTGCTAATTTTTTATTGTAAAATTTTTGTGTATAAATTACATTGTAGTTTTGGTTATTTATACAATCATATTAATATAAATTTCACTAGAATACTTTGCATGTAAAATGTACTTATTTTGCTGCAAATGCTAACCTAAAGCGTTTTAAGTCCGGCACAAAAGCTCAGGTGTACAGCAACAAAAACAGTTTGAAAGTTGGACAACACTGTTTCAACTAATGTTTGGTACCATATTTTTGCACAGGTTCAAACATTTTCATAACACTGTCCAAAACTGCTTGAAAAAAGAAACATGAGAGCAGCTCCTTTAAGGCTTGGGCCAAAAAAGTACATGCAAAGAAAGGACATGTAAATGAACACATAAAAACAAAAGTTGCGTTTTAACCTAAATGTTCACAGAGACAAAACAATGGAAACTTGTTGCAAAACATGAAAAAAAAAATGATTAATAAAATCTTTGGGTTTACATAACTTTGAAAGCATACAAATTTACAACAAAAATATAGCCTTTGCTTGCGTTATTCAGCAGGATACACAAGCACTACAGTATTGTATGGTTATTCAAATATCTGTCAGATATCCGAATAACCGTGCATTCGGGCCACATGACAAGTGAACAAGGCTTCCTGTTAAAAAAAAGAATTATTAAAGTTTATTCAATGGAATCGTCTAAGTGTATGCAACAATATAAATAATTCCATTGAATGATAATATATAATATCACATTTAGCATTGGGCAAACTTCTCATAGCCTCCTATTTTGCAATGCTAACAACTGTTATCAGCCAATGATATCGTAACGATTGACAACCCGACGGCAGATCGGACATCGCTTATCCTGCTGTTGAATGCGTTTGGTACAATGCTCACACAGATCACAGTGACCACAGGGCAGCAGAATAACGTTACTTTTCCTGTCCATGCACACCGCACATTGATCAGCACTGCTGCCTGCCCAGTATCGGTCAGTGGGATGGGGAGGCACTAATCGTGTAGTCTGTCGATGAACCAACCACAAAACCAAACCGGCGATGCCCAAGCCTACAGCTAAAGTGACCAGCTGGGGTAAGGCCATCTTGAAACTTTGAGATCGTCCGCTTCGTAGGTTAGAAAGCTGCACCAAATGACCGATCCTGCCTTCCAAAATGCTTCTCCCGCCAGTGCGGATGACTATTCTTCCATCAGGAAGCAAGTTTGAAAGAGACAAACTGAAGGAATCTTTTTGATTGCACAGCACACCACCTAAAATCACAGGCCAACGATAATATGGAAATGAAACATTTTTTATGCAATACTGGTTTTTATCAATAAAAAATATAGATGCAATCGACATTTTGAGAAAACATGATATATATCTCGTATTCTGGACACTTTGCCACACACAAAAATAACAAAAGTATGTACATGCATTGGAATAATGTTGACACGGTTGCATATTTTATGCAACCATGCCTATTCATGGTCTATATAGGATGAGCATTCAACACAAATAAAACAAGCAGGCGATATTTTTTAGCTCAAATGTTTTTAAAGAAACTGGGCAATTTAGTTAGACATTCTCTCGAAAATCCTTAACAAATGAGTGACAATTAAATTGTGATAAAGAATTTGGCGCAAAAACAGAGACTAGACCTTTGGACAAGTGCAAGGACGTGCTACACAATGGGAGAACAACAACGTGCTTGATTGCATACTAAATTTTAGAAACCATTATGTAATCTCACCTATAAGGCCAATTTGATAGACGTTTCTCGAAAATATTAAGACAACAATCAGTGAAAAAGCACCACTGAAAACATCAAAATCTTTCAATATCAGCTGACTTTTAGTCATATGACTACGTACATTATGTATAAGCTGAAAACTAAAGTGAATTTGATGCCTAGTTAAACTACGATTTGCACTCATGCCTGGCAAGAAAAACGCGGCAAATTTAAAATTATTGTTAATGAAATTTTCACAAATCGTACGGTTTACATGCTTATCCACGTTTTTTTTTAAATAGAGTAACTTAGACGATTCGACAGAAAACATCATTCAAAAAAATTAACAAACTGATACGGGTACAGCACATATTATAAAAACCAATAAAACCTTCAATATCAAAAACTAATTAAGAGTAATGATTTGGCTTAAGTAGTTTAGCGAATTTTTTTGTGAATTTTTAAAAGAACTTAAGGTTATAATTGTCCCTTTGTTATGATTATTCCAGAACTAAAACCAATCCTTGATAAAAAACCTTTACGTCAAAATACGTAGGAAAATTGAAACAAATGCTGTGGTGCAAGATTTACTCATTTGATAAATACTTGTTTTATCAAAAGGAAAATGAGATGAAATGAATGGGGTTAACATAAGATGATTGCTTATTTTCATACAAGCATTAGTGTTAACGTATTAAGGCGGCACCACACATTCGGTATTCAAATAGTGCAGAATATTTCTCATGGTATGAATTCAAAATCGAATGTGAAAAGTTCTGAACATTGTTTTTCTTACATTCAATTTTGAAATTCTAGATAATTTGTTAAAATTTACAACAGAATTGTCATATGCCAGGCAGTGGTTACTGGATGTAAAATATAAATTGTATATTAATACGATTTAAAAAATTATAAAACTGTTATGGTCTCTTTTTGAGCTGGAATTACACAAGACTATGTTGTGAATGATGTAACAGGGAAATCGGAACAAAATCTTCTGATTAATATGATACAACTGTTATACGAGTTTTGTTTCTAAAAGATTAACCAATTACACGTGATAATCAGGTTAAATTGTGGAACACAATCTTGGAAGCAACATAATCCTCTTTAAAGCAAGCCTAATTCGAACTCTTTAAAAACGTTAATATCCACAATAGTAATTTTGAAATCAAGCAATGTAAAAATTCAGAAAAGACTTAATCACGTGTAAACTTGCAGAATGTCTCCAACGTATAACCTGCACATGGGGCACACTGGTTTCGTTTCCAATATGCGAGTAGTGCACGGTTGACACAAACACAAGTGGCGGCAAGGCAGCAAGGTGACACATCTGGATCTCTCCTGGCACACCACGCATAGGTTTATTTCCTGCAGTTGTTCGACTTCTTTTCTCAGCCTGAATACCACATCCACATCTTCACGATCTTCCACAGTGGCGGACTGCATTGTTCTCTTCATTCCCAATCGTGGTGTGGGAACAGTGTGAACGACCTCATCTCGTCTTGTTTGTTCCAAGGCAGGTTCATCCAGAACTTGCAGAGCTTCATCCGCAATTTCAGCAGATACCCTACTTAGCCTCTGGCTCAATGCTGATACCAGTTGCTTGAGCATCGCAGGAGTCTTGGCCACGCTCACCTGAATGCGGCGGAAAAGATCAAAATGCTTGAATAGATACCAGGTAAGTACACAAAGTACCAAGCCCAAATAGGCATCCCGAGGAGCGTTATAAATCCCCAGCACGGCGCTTCGGCCCAGGCGGTGGAGAGTCTCGTATCCGCGGCTCAGCTTGTCCACAAAACTTGTCACGATGCTACAGAGATACATCCAGTAGGCCAAGAGTAGCCTGGGAAACAGGCTGAGGGCCGCCAGGGTTCCTTCCCACAGTAGGGTTATGGCCCGTGCCACTAACTGGATTAATGCCAGGCCGCAGCTTGTAAGCCACGAGACCGTAGTACTTAACCACCAGACGCAATTAACCAGTAACGCCGCTGTCCATTGGACACCTGAGTTAGTGCCATACCATATCATCTGAAAGAAGGCCACCAAGCCATTCAGCACGGCCATTCCTATGTCCAACAGGTCAAAAACGAAACTTTTGAAATCTTCAATGCATTGACTAAGTCCGGTCAGCAGAGTGACCAGCAGATCAACCAAAAACTGGCCTACGAAAGCTAAGGCTCCTATAACGGTCCTAACGATCCAAAAATTGCAATTGAAAAGTGTTTGGAACAAAAATAGGCAACGATCCACGATGAACGAAACGTCGTCGGACAACTGGCCGAGCAAGTTGCCCACGAAAGCCATATTGGAAACGTTTTGATACTTAACTTTGTAAAACCAGCTGGAATGCAGAAATCCAAGTTTAAATTTCAATTAAAGCAGCTGAAATTAAGTTCACGTTGCGACAAAAATCGAAATAGGCAAATTTCGAATGGTATGCGCCATCATGCTTTTTTCGAATTGCACGTTTGTCTGGAAAGTGACTCGCCAACAGGCAACAAGGCACACTCCGATTGGTCGAATCAAACGGTGTGCCACACGTGATACATTATGGGGCCATTCAAACAGGACGACCCACAAAATTTTGTTCAAAAAATTGATGCAGACTTCATTTCATCTCCGACATCCCCACATTAACGTCCTTAATTTATTTTTTTTTTTAAAGTAGGGTGTCCAGCAACTTTGTTGGACCATACAAGGATAAATCTTATAAATTTCCAAGCACCCCTTGCTACAATTTCCACGAAAAAAAATTTCTTAATGCATATTTACTGCACTTCTGGAAACAAAAATCTGCAGTTTTTCTGCATGCTTTTTGCAGAAGTTTTATGCACATTTATTACAACAACAAAAAAACAGTTGTTTACCATTCATAATTGCAAAATATTTGCAGTTTTAAATTCTGTCATTACCTGAACTTTACTGCAAAAATACTGCACTTAATTTACATAAATAAAGTGTAATTTTAAAAATCTTCTGGGCTTTTCTGATTATGCAGCAGGGAATTTCCTGACCTCGAAGGGAAATTCCAACATAAAACTGGTGTTTAACACAAGTTTAGTCATTATTCCCGACTTTTTGAAACTGGGGAACGCATTTATTCTGGTGCGCTTCCCCCACCCTCTTCCGTTTTACTGACTAGCTATAATACTCACTTAAACAGAAAAACCGAAAACTGAAAAATACCATCACGGACGTCCAAGCTTCCTTCTGCCCCCCTCCCCTTCCTCTTGTCCAAATGCCAGCAAAGCTCCCTCCTTTGAGGACGTCCTTTTTGAATGGCCCTTAAGGCTGTAACAAAGCCCCCAATGTAGTACCTTGCTGCACCCTGGCGTTGCAATTAGGAGTTGAAGTAGAAAAAAAAAGAAAAAATGTTGATGATGACGCATACAAGATACAGCCGAGCGCACGATGAACCCCCAATAAATTGTTATGTTTTGCAACCAAAAACAGACACGTACGTTTTGGGTGACGTCATGTGAACCATAGTGGCCCAAGGTCGGTTGAAAATCAATACAATCTCCAGATATCTTCTGTATAAAGTGAGGTTGTTTGGATTAAGGATAAATTACATTCTGGGATATAGCTTGCAACACGACTTTTCTCATGACATATTGTTGTTTATAAAATTAGAAATTCAGCTGAAGCCCAAACCGATGTGGTTATACTTTCATAACATAATCGCTTAAATTTAGTAGCCAACATGAAGAATTAATAAGCGGCGAATAGGAAAATGTGGATGTTACAAAGACGTTATTTGCTCAATTATAATGTCATTTTCTTAAAATGTGGATATACTACTTTAGATAACATTTTTGTGGGTTTATTTTTGGAATTCTGAAAAAGTGTTTAAAGTATAATTACGACCCGTAACTCACCAGGTCAAATAAATTCAACCCTCTTTTCAAAATATGGCATCATTATTCTCTGATTAACAGGTGTAGGGATATTCCGATCAATTTCTGTTCTAAAGTTAACCCCTAATGTGGTGTAAATTTGGCCAGGGAGTTTTTCAAGGCATTTCCCCAGTGGAAAGATATATAGGGCCATATAAGATATAGTAGTGTCTATGTACATACTCCATATGGAATTTAATGCCCATATGTATGGAGTTTATACACCAAAAACGTGAAGTTTGCCATTCGGATCAAACCTTTCTTCGCGAAAAAATTAAACAAAAACTCTTAGGTACCCACTTTTTGAAATAAATAACACGGAAATACAGAATAAAATGATCGAAATTGCAGAAACTCATGTTTGGCTCACCCCCAAATTGTCCCGCTGATGTCTGGTTTTCCACTAACGAAGCATCTATGTATATATGTATGTAAATGTTTGATATTCACATGAATAATAGTTAAGACATTTTGACCTGTTTTAAAAATAGTGTTTGAATTTTCCCTCCCGAGATTAAAGTTTGGCGACATTAGCGAAAACATAACACAAGCAGTCACAATAAAAATGGCCGTCATTTAGAATGTACAGAATTTAGAATGTATATATTATAAAGTAAACCACAATATGACGGAAGAGGGTTTATCTCCAACTAACTGGAAAAAAACCCATTAAAACCCACTTCACTTAAGACATTCCAACTGGGCAAAACGATGACTACCCAAATTATCCAGATTTTTAGGTATCTTCTGAGAATCCATTAAAAATTAGCGTGTAGCTTGATGAAATTTGGAAAGATGCGTATACTGGAACGTGTAATACAAAACGCATATTGTCATTAGTAATGCCTAAACTAGAAACTCTGGGTTCACAATCATTACTGGGTGTGTTTTGATACTGTGATAAGTAAACGTTGAGTAGGTTTTGAGCGTCAGTTCGTTGTGCATGTGTTGGCAAAAAAAGACATGGACATTTATTGTAAAATTGTTGTCACCGAATCACCTGCGACAGTGAGTGCGACTGAGGTTGTTGGTCTTCAGAACTTTATTGAAACATACAAAGCCCTGCTAGAGCTGTGGAACCCTATACAAACAAAATGAATTATAAGATAATGAAAAGGACCTTAGCATTGGTCAAATTGTTGAAAGTATACATACAAATTAAAACCAAGGGCTAATCGTGCTGATATATAAGAGGAAAAATTAACACGTTTCGATGTAATTACCGGAAGGAAGTGTAGAAAATATTGTCATCAAAAAGATCAGGAAGTGGTTCAGATACCGTATTTTACGGACTATAAGACGCTACAGACTATAAGATGCACCTTAATTTTTAAGCAATTTTTTTTTAAAAAATGTGCGTGTTATAGTCGCAGTATGTAAGACGCACCTGAATTTTGGAGGCAAATTTTTGAAGAAAAAAGTGCATCTTAATTATAGTCCGTAAAATATACAGCAATGAACACCTGCCTACTTCTTGGGTCTTCTATGCCCTCCAGTTAATTGACAAGTTTGAGCAAACAATCAATGTACAACAGATAGATGGCGTTAATTCACCATCCCAGTAGAAAAATATGTGCCATAAAATTGAAGTTTTAAAACTGCAGTTATTCAGAAAATCTGCTGTTTCTTACTTCACATTAACTGCATTTATGTCTGGTGTTTAATGAAACAAAAAACTGCAGTTTTTATGCCAATTGGCACTGCACTTTTACAGCAGTTTTACTGACATTTTATTGTATAAAAATGCAATTTTTCAGTTATTCGGAAAAAGTGCAGTTTCTTACTTCATATTTACTGCACTTCTGCAGTTTTTCGGGTGCATAATGAAACAACAAAACTACATTTTTTCTGCCATTCTGAACTGCACTTTTACAGCAGTATTACCGCAGTTTTACTGCAATTGTATTGCATAAAAATGCAATTTTTCTACCATTCATAATTAAAAAATAAAATATTTGCAGTTTTAAATACTGCAATTAACTGTACTTTACTGCAAAAATGCTGCAGTTAATTTGAATAAAGTGCTGTAGAATTTCTGCTGGGATATCCTGCTGATGCAAATGTTGTACAGTTACTGTGGCATCTTGCCTTCATTTTTGTTGTACTCGCATACTTTATATCTGATTTTCTTGGCATCTGAGGTACTTTTCCTGTTTAGAGTTTATACTTTGTAAATCTGCAAGGTTAGCTTTAAAATCACTAACTTCATTTGAGTTGAAGTTGACATACTGCATGATTGAACTCCTTAACCAGGAAATTATGTATAAGTAGCAGCATGCCAGTGTAATTGTTTCAGCCTTTTGCGGTTCAAGGTTGATTGGTTTCTGAAATACGCCAAATCTGGCTGCCAAAATTTCCAAAACGAATTCTCCAAATCTACACGATCTTTAAAAATATGTTTTATGAAGTTCAAGATTCCAGAATTGATGTAGATAGTCAAAATCGATCAGCAATGAGCATCTATTCATCAGGAATTGTGGGAAACTGAAACAAAGAAATGAAATTATAAAAAAATAAATAGAGTATTAACTCTTTTTTTGTTTAAATAAACGGCACAACAGGAGTTAATAACAACAATATCAATAATTTATCTGTTTTTAGATTACTGGTGGTGATGAAATACACAGTAAGGTACATAAAGAGCAATCTCTGATAACAGCATGCAGTCCGTATATATACTATGCGTCACTATCAACATTTATCCCACAACAATTCCATACAATAAACGACGTGCAATTGGACCAATTCAACAACAGAATGTGTTTTTACAGAAAGCGTGTTCATATTTGGGATAGTCGACGGAACCAAAAGAAAAAATTCTAACCATTGCCAAGGCTTGGGGTGAGAAACTCAAAACATTGGATCCTCATAAGACAAATTTTACCGAGAAAGCTATTAAAGATATATTTTTGAGGCAAGACAAGGTACAGATATTCTGTGAAAATAAATGAATATGCTACGTATGGGCAATTTCATCACAACCTTCATTCGACAACAGTACAAGAATATCGCCTCAATCTTGTCAATCATGTCCATCATGACTGTCATCATTCCTCTTTAAGTGAAGATGGAACAGAATGACCAAATGGCTGAGTTCTTTACAAATTGTAGATGCTAATTAGAATTTCTTGTAAAAGTATTTAAGTAGCATTACTAGATTCACGTTTGTTCACATCTTGTTTCCCATATTTTAACGCCTGGGACCACATTAGGAGTAAACAATCACTCAAATCCTTTGGCCGGGCGTTGTGCCAAGACGGATGCTTACTATTTGTCCTTCTTTTTGCATCTGATCAGACGATGGAATAGCCTTCCTGGCGAAGGCCGAAATTTAGTAAAAATTCAATTTAACAATGATGTCTAAGTCGCTACTGACGTAGTAGCATTCTCCTGAAATGATTGGATACGGTTTCTCTTTCCGTCCCCCTACCTTATGGCATTTATTTTCTGACTGAAGGGTACTGAGCTAAATTGAATTGAATTGAAATTCCGAAAGAAAGCGTGGGTAAATATGAATATAAAAAACAAAGTCGTCAGTCTTTGAAAAAATAATGAGTAATTATTCTGATCAACCTGCAAACTCAAACCACTCATCAGCATTCAACTCGTACTGTACAGTAATGCAGCCTACGCTTTTCCTTGTTTTAATATACATAGCATATTACACTATAATAGACATATTAATTTAAGTGCGGAAATTACAAATAAAATGACGTATTTTTTAGCATTGACGCGTTTCGAAAAATATCTATTCTATAGTAATCGTGGATTGTCACGTAGCAACTTTCAGCATAATGTATTAGCAGGTAGGTTAATCTGTAAAATAAAATCACAAATAGGCTGAACATCGGCTGATGTCGTAAATGTTTCACCAATTTGTAATTGAATCATTTTAATTGAGTTAACAACAACAAATCTTTTTTAAATAAACCCATGAGCAGCATGATGGGCCAAAAAACGGAGGGGAGACCGGGGTACAGTGGATACACTTTTTACAATTCATTTTTTTGGGGGAAAAATATTTAACTTATAGAATTTTAAAAGAATAACACAGTAATATACAAGCCTTGAGGATCTGTATACATTTTTTCATCGTTTTAGAGCTACTATAGTTTTTTGCTATAAGAGATTAAAGTTGGTTGCGCAGACTGTCCCACTGTACACCTATACTTGGGCACATTGGGTCATGGCATGGGGTCCACGCGAAATTAAGACAAATTTTACAAGAAAAAGAACACCCCATTGATTAATTGTGTTTAATTCAGCACGTCAATTTGAAATTCCAAGCATAAATTACAACAGCTTTCATATTTTCACTGCTTACTCGTCCAAATGTGTGGTTTTTTTCTGTGATTGTGAACCATTTTTACTTTAAAACATAAATTTAAACATGGTTTTTATTTAAAGTTAT